>APFE030959755.1:33833-71605 GCA_000404065.3 Pinus taeda
AAGGGAAAGTTGTTGATAGCTCAGTTCAAGAAGGACAAATAGGAGGAAGGGCTGAAGGCATTCTTCTATCCAAAGGACCTCATGGCAATCCAAAGCACAAGAGGTTTGTTACAAGATGTTGCTTAAATAAGCTCTTTATTTATCTTGTTGAAGTTTTTTTTGTTCATTGGCATAATGACAACTTCTACAAGTGTGGGTCCTCAAATTCTGCGTTCTTCACAAGATTCCTTGATGAAGACATGAAGCAAGAATTTTCCATCATGATGGGTATGGTGAGAGAAATGTATGAGGATGGAAGGAAGAGCAACATGCTTAGAAAGCAGCTAACTTCCATGAAGGAAGAGAAGCGGTTTCTTGCTGACAAATTGCAGGAAATGGAGAGGCAACTTCATATTGCAAATATGAACCTCAAAAGGATGCATGAGTTGGAAACACAGCTCTTTGTTGCCCAAGAAGCCTTAGTCAAGTATCAACTTGAAGAAGAGGTAAAACATTCTATTTTGTCTTCAAATTCTTCTAAGAATGCTTATATTGGTTCTTTTGAAAAACATACTAAGGGCATAGGTTCCAAGCTAATGTCAAAAATGGAATATGAAGGAAAGGGCTTGCGAAAGCATGCACAAGGTATTGTTGAACCAATAATGGTTGAGGAAAGACCTAAGTATTTGCTTCTTGGCTATGGACAGCCTTATGGACAGAGTTCCAAAGCTGCCATGAAAGCCATTGAAACAGCTCCAAGGATGGGTTCCATTACAGAGTGTGAAGATTGTATTCAGGAGGAATTCAATAGCTTGAAACATCATTTGTAGGATGCAGGTGTTCAGAGGCACACACTTAAACCAGAGAGTTGGGGAGACTCTAATAGCCTTGAAGAGATTGATGGTGTTCAAAAGGGAGCCACTTCTTCATTTGCTTCACCTCCTCATGAAGGAAATAAAGGTGAAAGAGGCAGGTATAAATCTAGTTCCAAACATTTTCCTTTTGATTGTGCAAAGCATGATAAATTTCCACATATGTATGAGAAAAGAATTGCTTATTCCTTTTGTGGTTTGGATAACCATAATGTTTCTAGTTGTTGGAAGAGAATGGCCACATACATGAAGCAGAAGAAGAAAAAGAGGCAAGAAGCCAAAGGTCCATTGGACAAGGAAAATCATGCTATCAAGTGGATGCAGATGCAATGCACTTACTACCATAAGTAAGGACATCTTGCTACAAAATGTTAGACTTTGAATCCAGCAATGCTTCCACCAAAGTTGAAGAAAGTGGAAAGAGAAGATGGCAGAAATGGAAGTGAAGATTCCATAAATGATGTGTCTAAAAAAGATTCACATGATGATGTTGATGTACAGACAAAGGTAGTACCTTTGAAATGGATTGGTAAGGAATGGTTATAGTTCTTATCTGATTGAGATAGCATGTCTATTGATGCATCTACATTATATTTAATTTTAGCTTCGAAAGTACAGTGTGCTTAAGCGAAAGTTGAAGGCTGAAATTCATGCATGAGTTTGATATGCATGAACCTAGGGATGCTGATGATTTCCTTGTTCTTGAACATGTATGTGTAATTAACTTGCAAGGTTGATTGATTTGACATGCATGTGATGCCATGTTAACTTGGGAGAATTTAACTTGGTCTCCAAATGGAGATAATGATGAAGTGTTTCACCTTTTGAAAAAGAGTCATGATGGTCTTTTTCTACATGCTTGACTGAAGGCGTCATTTGTTTAAAGGCATGTTCTGTGGGCTTGTTACCTAGTCCATCATTTTTATGTAGATACAAGACATGGAGGTGTTCACAAGATGTGAAATTTGTTTCTTTTGTTGAAGCAGGAGTTAGTCCATCCAATTTGTGTTTGTATGCCTGTTATTGTTAACAGTTGTTGTTGACAACCTTACAAATAGGTACAAATGAAAGTTTGTGGATCAGATGTACTTCACATTTGTTTGAGCCACATTGGATCAATGATCAAGGAAAAGAAATTAAAACCACCTTCTATAACCATTTCAGCAGGAGTTATGTAGGAAGGCAAGGAGGAAGACAATTCTTCCCAGGAAGACTAGCCCATCCAATAAGGGAAGTGGTCAAAAAATTTGGTTCAGAGGCACTATGCAAGGTAAGGGTAGGGAGCTTGAAAGAAGAGGGTGAGTCACCCTCATTTACTATTCAAATCAGTATATTAGTCTTTTGGAGACCAAAAGTTCTTTAGTGTGAAGGCATGATCCAAAAATGGATCATAGATAAAGCTCTAAGTCTAAAAGTCTTCATATAAGAGGTAAAAGGTGCCAAATGGCACAAATCCTTTGTAAATCAAAGGAAAATTATAGCCACTAGTTGATGTCAGAAATAGTATCATTGTAGAGATCCCTTCATTCTAAATCGAATGTAGCTTGAATGGGCAAAAATGTACTTCAGATGCACAAGCTATCATAAAATGAAGCTGCCCTTTTTCAAAGGAAAAATAGGAAAAATCCATTGATAATGGGTCTTAAAACCCTCTAAGTCTTCATCAATCTCCTAAAAGATCAAAACCACTGAAAAAGGGGAAGTCTTAAGGATATCATATTACACTATAGGAACCTTAAAAACATGAGAAAACAGTGAAAAAGAGGCAATCAGAGGCTTGAACAGTGTTTGCATAGGAGCCGTTGGATCTGGCCGATCAACGATCCAGATATGATCAGCAATCGTAATTGGCAGTGACAGGCGGAGGCAATCAGAGGCATAATGCGATGGAACCGGTCCGATGTGATACCACAATCGCCGATATCGGCGGATTGAAATTAGTGAACACAATGGAGTGGGGCCTATGTATATATGCAGTGTGATATGCCGATCGTCGATGATCAGATTGGCGAATTGGTATTGGCGATGGCCGGACCCGATGGAAATATAGACTGTATTCTATATATTTTTTAATCCGAAAAACATCAATTTCCTTTGTAATTGCATAATTCATTTATTAAACGAAATACAAAGGGATAAAGCCTCGATGCAATATTATGGACCTGAAAGGGTTTATTAACACTATTGCATATAAATTTAAGTCTGATAAGTGAGATTTTTCCATTTAGTGTATTTTCAAATAAAAAGTGGAAAACCATGGAGCACGCATTGCGACATGCGATGGCAACTTACGAGTAGACCTGATAGGGAAATAAGGAAAAGTTATGAAACTTTGAAGTCCGGAACTGTGTTTTCTGTGGACTTTCCCATGTTTTACAACATTCTTTGTGTAAACACAGAGCAATTGTTTCTGAAGGATTCAAAGCGTCAGTGGCTCCTTCCATTGTGGAATAGGTGGCATTCATCCCTGAGGGCATTTAACAATGATTACTAACGCTCAAAGAAGGGATTCGAGCGGACCAAAATAGGGAGATGAAGAGCCCGAGACGGAAATGAATCAACAATGTTGTTTTGGCTTAAAAGCCATGGATGTCAAAGATAGAGGGGTTGACTGAGTTGTTGATGGTTGCTAAGTTGATTGTTGGTTACTGTTGTTGATTGCTGGGGGTTTTTGTTGCTAAAAGTGAAGCCAAGGTGAAGGAGGCAGCGCAAAAGCCAAAGAGGCAGTGCAAAAGCAAAAGGCAGCCAAGAGAGTCACTTGGAGTTCAAGTGAAAAGCTGAGAGAGAGCTGTAACCTGATAGAAGGCAGAAAGAAGCCAGAGCCAAGAGCCAAGAGCCGAGAGCTAGAGCCAAAGAGCCAGAGTCAGAGCCAAGAGCCAAAACCAAGAGCCAAAGCTAGAGCCAAGAGCTAGAGCTTCAAGAGCCAAGGGATAAAATGGTGTCTAAACCCACCGTTTATGTGTAGAACAATAGGAGTTGAGCCAAAAAGCTTGTAAAAATACTTATACCATAATCCCAGAGAGCCTATTTGAGTTGACTAGAGCTCACGGAGATGTAGCCCAAGAAGTTCGTGTGAACTCCTAATTAAATTTATGTTTCTATGTGTGTTTTATTGCTGCATTATCTCTGCTACTTTATTTTCTGTTACATGTATTCATACATCAGTTTCAGCACATCAAATTACATCATAGACAATAGATTTTAAGGCATATAATTATTTTAAAACAAATACAAGCATACACCTATATTTTCAAGCATTTCTTAATTCTGCGTTGGTTAATCATTAAGACTTGGGAAAATTTAAAGCTTTGGAAGTAGGAGAGGTTCTTGTAAGTTGGAAAAGAAGGCTAAGAGCCCCATTTTCAGATTAGGTGGTATCAGAGCTTAAGTTTGCTTAAGCCCACCTTCAAAGAAGGTTATATTATAATGCTTGATTGACAAAGCAAAGATTTCTTGTCTGAAAGGTGTTTGAATAGCAAGAGGCTGATTGTATGCCTGTTTTGCAAACTTACTATTTTCCGAGTTTGCAGAGGTAAGGGAAAGTTGTTGATAGCTCAGTTCAAGAAGGACAAATAGGAGGAAGGGCTGAAGGCATTCTTCTATCCAAAGGACCTCATGGCAATCCAAAGCACAAGAGGTTTGTTACAAGATGTTGCTTAAATAAGCTCTTTATTTATCTTGTTGAAGTTTTTTTTGTTCATTGGCATAATGACAACTTCTACAAGTGGGTCCTCAAATTCTACGTTCTTCACAAGATTCCTTGATGAAGACATGAAGCAAGAATTTTCCATCATGATGGGTATGGTGAGAGAAATGTATGAGGATGGAAGGAAGAGCAGCATGCTTAGAAAGCAGCTAACTTCCATGAAGGAAGAGAAGCAGTTTCTTGCTGACAAATTGCAGGAAATGGAGAGGCAACTTCATATTGCAAATATGAACCTCAAAAGGATGCATGATTTGGAAATACATATCTTTGTTGCCCAAGAAGCCTTAGTCAAGTATCAACTTGAAGAAGAGGTAAACCATTCTATTTTGTCTTCAAATTCTTCTGAGAATGCTTATATTGGTTCTTTTGAAAAACATACTAAAGGCATAGGTTCCAAGCTAATGTCAAAGATGGAATATGAAGGAAAAGGCTTGGGAAAGCATGCACAAGGTATTGTTGAACCAATAATGGTTGAGGAAAGGCCTAAGTATTTGCTTCTTGGCTATGGACAGCCTTATGGACAGAGTTCCAAAGCTGCCACGAAAGCCATTGAAACAGCTCCAAGGAGGGGTTCCATTACAGAGTGTGAAGATTGTATTCAGGAGGAATTCAATAGCTTGAAACATCATTTGTAGGATGCAGGTGTTCAGAGGCACACACTTAAACCAGAGAGTTGGGGAGAATCTAATAGCCTTGAAGAGATTTATGGTGTTCCAAAGGGAGCCACTTCTTCATTTGCTTCACCTCCTCATGAAGGAAATAAAGGTGAAAGAAGCAGGTATAAATCTAGTTCTAAACATTTTCCTTTTGATTGTGCAAAGCATGATAAATTTCCACATATGTATGAGAAAAGAATTGCTTATTCCTTTTGTGGTTTGGATAACCATAATGTTTCTAGCTTTTGGAAGAGAATGGCCACATACATGAAGCAGAAGAAGGAAAAGAGGCAAGAAGCCAAAGGTCCATTGGACAAGGAAAATCATGCTATCAAGAGGATGCAGATGCAGTGCACTTACTGCCATAAGTAAGGACATCTTGCTACAAAATGTTAGAGTTTGAATCCAGCAATGCTTCCACCAAAGTTGAAGAAAGTGGAAAGAGAAGATGGCAGAAATGGAAGTGAAGATTCCATAAATGATGTGTCTAAAAAAGATTCACATGATGATGTTGATGTACAGACAAAGGTAGTACCTTTGAAATGGATTGGTAAGGAATGGTTATAGTTCTTATATGATTGAGATAGCATGTCTATTGATGCATCTACATTATATTTAATTTTAGCTTCGAAAGTACAGTGTGCTTAAGCGAAAGTTGAAGGATGAAATGCATGCATAAGTTTGATATGCATGAACACAGGGATGCTGATGATTTCCTTGTTCTTGAACATGTATGGGTAATTAACTTGCAAGGTTGATTGATTTGACATGCATGTGATGCCATGTTAACTTGGGAGAATTTAACTTGGTCTCCAAATGGAGACAATGAGGAAGTGTTTCATCTTTTGAAAAAGAGTCATGATGGTCTTTTTCTACATGCTTGACTGAAGGCGTCAATTGTTTAAAGGCATGTTCTGTGGGCGTGTTACCTAGTCCATCATTTTTATGTAGATACAAGACATGGAGGTGTTCACAAGATGTGAAATCTGTTTCTTTTGTTGAAGCAGGAGTTAGTCCATCCAATTGTTGTCTGTATGCCTATTATTGTTAACAGTTGTTGTTGACAACCTTACAAATAGGTACAAATGAAAGTTTGTGGATCAGATGTACTTCACATTTGTTTGAGCCACATTGGATCAATGATCAAGGAAAAGAAATTAAAACCATCTTCTATAACCATTTCAGCAGGAGTTCTGTAGGAAGGCAAGGAGGAAGACAATTCTTCCCAGGAAGACCAGCCCATCCAATAAGGGAAGTGGTCAAAAAATTTGGTTCAGAGGCACTATGCAAGGTAAGTGTAGGGAGGTTGAAAGAAGAGGGTGAGTCACCCTCATTTACTATTCAAATCAGTATATTAGTCTTTTGGAGACCAAAAGTTCTTTAGTGTGAAGGCATGATCCAAAATTGGATCCTAGATAAACCTCTAAGTCTAAAAGTCTTCATATAAGAGGTAAAAGGTGCCAAATGGCACAAATCCTTTGTAAATCAAAGGAAAATGATAGTCACTAGTTGATGTCAGAAATAGTATCATTGTAGAGATCCCTTCATTCTAAATCGAATGTAGCTTGAATGGGAAAAAATGTACTTCAGATGCAGAAGCTATCATAAAATGAAGCTGCCCTTTTTCAAAGGAAGAATATGCAAAATCCCTTGATAATGGGTCTTAAAACCCTCTAAGTCTTCATCAATCTCCTAAAAGGTCAAAACCACTGAAAAAGGGGAAGTCTTAAGGATATCATATTACACTATAGGAACCTTAAAAACATGAGAAAACAGTGAAAATGAGGCAATCAGAGGCTTGAACAGTGTTTGCATAGGAGCCGTCGGATCTGGCCGATCAACGGTCCAGATCTGATCGACAATCGTAATTGGCAGTGACAGGCGGAGGCAATCAGAGGCATAATGCGATGGAACTGGTCCGATGTGATACCACAATCGCCGATATCGGCGGATTGATATTAGTGAACACAATGGAGTGGGGCCTATGTATATATGCGGTGTGATATGCCGATCGTTGATGATCAGATTGGTGAATTGGTATTGGCGATGGCTGGACCCGATGGAAATATAGACTGTATTCTATATATTTTTTAATCCGAAAAACATCAATTTCCTTTGTAATTGCATAATTCAGTTATTAAACGAAATACAAAGGGATAAAGCCTCGATGCAATATTACGGACCTGAAAGGGTTTATTAACACTATTGCATATAAATTTAAGTCCGATAAGTGAGATTTTTCCATTTAGTGTATTTTCAAATAAAAAGTGGAAAACCATGGTGCAGGCATTGCGATATGCGATGGCAATTTACGAGTACACCTGATAGGGAAATAAGGAACAGTTATGAAACTTTGAAGTCCGGAACTGTGTTTTCTGTGGACTTTCCCATGTTTTACAGCATTCTCTGTGTAAACACAGAGCAATTGTTTCTGAAGGATTCAAAGCGTCGGTGGCTCCTTGCATTGTGGAATAGGTGGCATTCATCCTTGAGGGCATTTAACAATGATTACTAACGCTCAAAGAAGGGATTCGAGCGGACCAAAATAGGGAGACGAAGAGCCCGAGACGGAAATGAATCAACAATGTTGTTTTGGCTTAAAAGCCATGGATGTCAAAGATAGAGGGGTTGACTGAGTTTTTGATGGTTGCTAAGTTGATTGTTGGTTACTGTTGTTGATTGCTGGGGGTTTTTGTTGCTAAAAGTGAAGCCAAGGTGAAGGAGGCAGCGCAAAAGCCAAAGAGGCAGTGCAAAAGCAAAAGGCAGCCAAGAGAGTCACTTGGAGTTCAAGTGAAAAGCTGAGAGAGAGCTGTAACCTGATAGAAGGCAGAAAGAAGCCAGAGCCAAGAGCCGAGAGCCGAGAGCTAGAGCCAAAGAGCCAGAGTCAGAGCCAAGAGCCAAAACCAAGAGCCAAAGTTAGAGCCAAGAGCTAGAGCTTCAAGAGCCAAGGGATAAAATGGTGTTTGAACCCACCGTTTATGTGTAGAACAATAGGAGTTGAGCCAAAAAGCTTGTAAAAAGACTTATACCATAATCCCAGAGAGCCTATTTGAGTTGACTAGAGCTCACAGAGATGTAGCCCAAGAAGTTCGTGTGAACTCCTAATTAAATTTCCGTTTCTATGTGTGTTTTATTGCTGCATTATCTCTGCTACTTTATTTTCTGTTACATGTATTCATACATCAGTTTCAGCACATCAAATTAGATCATAGACAATAGATTTTAAAGCATATAATTATTTTAAAACAAATACAAGCATACACCTATATTTTCAAGCATTTCTTAATTCTGCGTTGGTTAATCATTAAGACTTGGGAAAATTTAAAGCTTTGGAAGTGGGAGAGGTTCTTGTAAGTTGGAAAAGAAGCCTAAGAGCCCCATTTTCAGATCAGGTGGTATCAGAGCTTAAGTTTGATTAAGCCCACCTTCAAAGAAGGTTATATTAGAATGCTTGATTGACAAAGCAAAGATTTCTTGTCTGAAAGGTGTTTGAATAGCAAGAGGTTGATTGTATGCCTGTTTTGCAAACTGATTATTTTCTGAGTTTGCAGAGGTAAGGGAAAGTTGTTGATAGCTCAGTCCAAGAAGGACAAATAGGAGGAAGGGCTGAAGGCATTCTTCTATCCAAAGGACCTCATGGCAATCCAAAGCACAAGAGGTTTGTTACAAGAGGTTACTTAAATAAGCTCTTTATTTATCTCGTTGAAGTTTTTTTGTTCATTGGCATAATGACAACTTCTACAATTGGGTCCTCAAATTCTGCGTTCTTCACAAGATTCCTTGATGAAGACATGAAGCAAGAATTTTCCATCATGATGGGTATGGTGAGAGAAATGTATGAGGATGGAAGGAAGAGCAGCATGCTTAGAAAGCAGCTAACTTCCATGAAGGAAGAGAAGCAGTTTCTTGCTGACAAATTGCAGGAAATGGAGAGGCAACTTCATATTGCAAATATGAACCTCAAAAGGATGCATGAGTTGGAAACAAAGCTCTTTGTTGTCCAAGAAGACTTAGTCAAGTATCAACTTGAAGAAGAGGTAAACCATTCTATTTTGTCTTCAAATTCTTCTGAGAATGCTTATATTGGTTCTTTTGAAAAACATACTAAAGGCATAGGTTCCAAGCTAATGTCAAAGATGGAATATGAAGGAAAGGGCTTGGGAAAGCATGCACAAGGTATTGTTGAACCAATAATGGTTGAGGGAAGGCCTAAGTATTTGTTTCTTGGCTATGGATAGCCTTATGGACAGAGTTCCAAAGCTGCCATGAAAGCCATTGAAACAGCTCCAAGGAGGGGTTCCATTACAGAGTGTGAAGATTGTATTCAGGAGGAATTCAATAGCTTGAAACATCATTTGTAGGATGCAGGTGTTCAGAGGCACACACTTAAACCAGAGAGTTGGGGAGACTCTAATAGCCTTGAAGAGATTGATGGTGTTCCAAAGGGAGCCACTTCTTCATTTGCTTCACCTCCTCATGAAGGAAATAAAGGTGAAAGAGGCAGGTATAAATCTAGTTCTAAACATTTTCCTTTTGATTGTGCAAAGCATGATAAATTTCCACATATGTATGAGAAAATAATTGCTTATTCCTTTTGTGGTTTGGATAACCATAAATTTTCTAGATGTTGGAAGAGAATGGCCACATATAGGAAGCAGAAGAAGGAAAAGAAGCAAGAAGCCAAAGGTCTATTAGACAAGGCAAGTCATGCTGTCAAGAGGATGCACATGCAGTGCACTTACTGCCATAAGCAAGGAAATCTTGTTGCAAAATGTTGGAGATTGAAACTAGCAATGCTTCCACCAAAGCTAAGGAAAGTGGAAAGAGAAGATGGCAGAAATGGAAGTGAAGATTCCATGAATGATGTGTCTCAAAATGATTCACATGATGATGCTGATGTGCAGACAAAGGTAGTACCTTTGAAATGGATTGTTTAGGATCGGTTAGAGTTCTTATCCGATTGAGATAGCATGTCTATTGATGCATCTACATTATATTTCATTTCATCTTCGAAAGTACAGTGTGCTTAAGAAAAATTTGAAGGATGAAATGCATGCATAAGTTTGATATGCATGAACACAGGGATGCTGAGGATTTCCTTGTTTTTGAACATGTATGTGTAATAAACTTGCAGGGTTGATTTCTTTGATATGCATGTGATGCCATGTTGACTTGGGAGAAGTTAACTTGGTCTCTGAATGGAGATAATAATGAAGTGCTTCATCTTTTGAAAAAGAGTCCTAATGGTCTTTTTCTACATGCTTGACGGAAAGGGTCATTTGTTTAAAGGCATGTTTTGTGGGCTTGTTACCTAGTCCATCATTTATATGCAGATACAAGACATGGAGGAGTTCACAAGATGTGAAATATGTTTTTTTTGTTGAAGCAGGAGTTAGTCCATCAAGTTGTTGTCTGTATGCCTGTTGTTGTTAACAGTTGTTGTTCAAAGCCTTTCAAATAGGTACAAATGAAAATTTGTGGAGCAGATGTACTTCACATTTGTTTGAGCCACCTTGGATCAATGATCAAGGAAAAGAAGTTCAAACCACCTTCTATAACCATTTCAGTAGGAGTTCTATAGGAAGGCAAGGAGGAAGACAATTCTTCCCAAGAAGACCAACCCATCCAAGAAGGGAAGTGGTTAAAAACTTTGGTTCAGAGGCACTATGCAAGGCACGTGTAGGGAGGCTGAAAGAAGAGGGTGAGTCACTCTCATTTACTGTTTAGATCAGTATATCAGTCTTTTGGAGACCAAAAGTTCTTTAGTGGGAAGGCGTGATCCAAAAATGGATCCTGGATAAACCTCTAAGTCTAAAAGACTTCATATAAGAGGTAAAAGGTGCCAAATGGCACAAATTCTTTGTAAATCATAGGAAAATGAAAGTCGATGGCTACTGTCAGAAATAGTCTCATTGCAGAGATCCCTTCATTCTGAATCCAACGCAACTTGAATGGGTGAAAATGGGCTTCAGATGTAGAAGCTATCATAAAATGAAGCTGCACTTTTTCAAAGGGAAAAGAGGCAAAAATCCCTTGATAATGGGTCCAAAAACCCTCTAAGTCTTCATCAATCTCCTAAAAGGTCAAAACCACCGAAAAAGGGGAAGTCTTAAGTATATCGGATTACACTATTGGAACTTTAAAAACATGAGAAAACAACAAAAATGAGGCAATCAGAGGCTTGAACAATGTTTGCACAGGGGCCGTCGGATCTGGCCAATCAACAGTCTCGATCCGATCAGGAATCACAATCGGCGATGACAGGTAGAGGTAGTCAGAGGCATAACGCGATGGAACTGGGCCGATGTGATACTGTTAGCATCGATATTGGTGGATCGCAATTGGCGAACACAATGGAGTGGGGCCTATGTATATATGTGGTGTAATATGCTGATCGACGATGATCGGATCGATGAATCAGTATTGGCGATGGCCAGACCCGATGGAAATATAGACTGTATTTTATATATTTTTGAATTTGAAAAACATCAATTTCCTTTGTAATTGCGTAATTCGTTTCTTAAATGAAAAACAAAGGGATAAAGCCCTGATGTGATATTACGGACCTAAAAGGGTTTATTAACACCATTGCATATTAATTCAAGTCTGATAAGCAAGATGTTTCCATTGTTTAGTGTATTTTCAAATAAAAAGTGGAAAACCATGGAGCAGGCATTGCGACATGCAATGGCGACTTACGAGCAAACCTGATAGGGAAATAAGGCGCAGTTATAAAACTTTGAAGTTCAGAACTGTGTTTTCTGCGGACTTACCTGTGTTTTACAACGTTCTCTATGTAAACACAAAGCGACTGTTTCTGAAGGATTCAAAGCATTGGTGGCTCCTTCCATTGTGGAATAGGTGGCATTCATCCCCAAGGGTGCTTAACAATGATTACTAACGCTCAAAGAAGGGATTCGAGTGGACCAAAACAAGGAGATGAAGAGCCCGAGAGGGAAATGAATCAACAACGCCATTTTGGCTTAAAAGCTATGGATGTCAAAGAAAGAGGGGCTGGTTAAGTTGTTTATGGTTGTTGAGTTGATTGTTGGTTGTTGTTGTTGATTTCTGGGGGTTTTTGTTGTTGAAACTGAAGCCAAGGCAAGAAGCCAAGGTGAAGGAGGCATCACAGAAGCCAAAGAGGCAGCACAAAAGCCAAAGATGCAGCGCAGAAGCAAAAGGAAGCCAAGGGAGTCACTTGGAGTTCAAGTGAAAAGCCTAGAGAGAGTTGTAACCTGATAGAAGGCAGAAAGAAGCCAGAGCAAAGAGCCAAGAGCTGAGAGCCAGAGCCAAAGAGCCAGAGTCGGAACCAAGTGCCAAAGAGCTAGAGTTAGAGCTAAGAGCCAGAAACAAGAGCCAGAGCTTCAAGAGCCAAGGGATAAAATGGTGTCTGAACACGCTGTTTATGTGTAGAACAACAGAATTTGAGCCAAAGAGCTTGTAAAAAGACTTATACCATAATTCCAGAGAGCCTAGTTGAGTTGACTAAAGCTCACGGAGATGTAGCCCAAGAAGTGTGGGTGAACTCCTAATTAAATTGTCATTTCCGTGTGTGTTTTATTGCTCCATTATCTCTACTGTTTTATTTTATGTTACATGTATTCATACATCAGTTTCAGCACATCAACTTATACCACAGACAATAGATTTTGAAGCATATAATCATTTAAAAACAAATACAAGCATACACCTATATTTTCAAGAATTTCTTAATTCCGCATTGGTTAATCATTAAGACTTGGGAAAATTTAAAGCTTTGGAAGTGGGAGAGGTTCTTGTAAGTTGGACAAGAAGCCTAAGAGCCCCATTTTCAGATCAAGCATAACTATTTTTATAATATTTTTACATTATAAATTTGGCTTTAGACAAGCCAATTGTTTGCAAACAATATGGAGATTGAATCCCAACAATGTTCCATGAATGGGAGATCTTTTTAATCCATGATCCAATTGAAGAAACACAAATTTTATACAAATTTTATAAATCTGGGCATATTTTGGAACTCTAGAAAAAACATAATTTTTTATAAAATTGCCTCAAAGATCCTTGTGTATCTCTTAAAAAAATGTGAATTTTGGAAATTTGTTTGGATGAAACCTAAATTGTCACGTTTTCAACAAAAACCTCTCTTGGAATTTTCTGATTCAGTTCCATTTCCTCGTAAATAGTTACCGAAGTTCACTGTTTGGCTGTTTTTGCAAATCTCGGTTTTACTTGATTTTCTACAAATTTGCCTCAAAGACCCCTTTGGATCTCCCAAACAGTGGCAAATTCTAGAAAATTGTCTGGGGTTTATGCAATTTCCTATATTGGGAAACACCCATGCTCCATAATTTTCATATTCAACTTCATCTGCACACAAATATAGGAGGAAGTTTCCCATTTGAACACTGTTGAAAATTTGGGACAGAAGCATTTTTTATTCCCTTAAAATCCATTTGTATGACCTGGGTGCATTTGGACTGACATGGAAGTGTCTAAACAACATTTTGGACAAAAACCTTTCTCGGGTTTTTCCAAAAATTTATCGATCTACAAAAGACCCAAATTGGTTGCTCTCTAGTGCATGAATGCCGCTCTTTAGTGCAGGAATAGGTTAATGAAAGATAAGTCTACCTCTAACTGTAAAAAGGGATCCAATATCATTCCAAATGCATGTTTGTACTACCATCTAGTATTTTCCTTTATGGCTAGCTTGAATGATGAACTGCTCCACATATACTTGGTGTAAGATCCTTATGCGATGCAAGAACAAGAAAATCTACATTAACAACATTTTAATGTGCATTAATACTAGAAATGCATATAACAAATGTATTTTTATATAAAATACAACCCAAGTGTGAATCTTTGCTATGGCATTAAAAGAATTTAGAAAGAGTTCATAAACTGGTAAAACAAGAAAATAAGTAGGGCATCATTTAAATAAAAAGGTGCATTAAGTACAACAATTATGGGGCCTAACACCTGCAACAAGCAATGTATAGTGCGTTCAAAACTGAGTTTAATTTTCCTATTTGACTAAAAATTAAATTTCATTCTATAACATTAGTAAAAAAAAAAAAATTCAATTTAATTTTTCATGCATCTGATTAGGTGTAGTCTTATTATGTAATGATTATCAATTTGTACCATTTCTATCATGCTAGTACTATATTTTTACATACTATCAATATTGTCTACCTTGTCAAATTGTTGATGAAATGTGATATTTGGTTAATTTCACACTTAGCATATGGTTTGTGGATCAACTCACTTGTTGAAATCGTGGCCCCACCACGTGGTACTATAGCATGGTTATAACTCATTGCTATCACGTGACAAACATGTGCTCCTAATAATTGAACGATTGATATTAATTTGAGAAATCCAATGGCTTAAATTGGATGGGGTTTGTTGAATAAAGTATCTACCCCTATTTCTTTGATTTCATTTCATTTGGTTTTGTCTCTCAACGCTTTGGTTTGTGGCTAAAGAACTATAGTGTTAGACCATGGCTTCCATACATCTGTCCCTTTGAGGCCATCTATCCTTTTTGCATGTTATTCCTCTCGCATAACATGTCATTGGAATTGGATTTGGATGTCATATTTGATGGGAAATTGGGTGAGTTTATTATCATGGCTTTTTCCTTTAATTTTGTGTTACAAGTTTGGTGGTCATTGGTTATCTTTCTAGCAATGACTCTCTGGCAAGTTTGATACCCAGTGAAAACTTTTCAACCATTAAGGGTTTCATGGAAATAACTTTTAGCCTCTGTTTGTTTCGGCCTTTTGTCCCTTTTTGGCTTGTGTTTCTCTTGGTAAAGGAGCCTACTTCATACCCCCCACACAAGTAACGATATCATGCCCCCTCCTTTGTTTTATGGTTTAAATTTCATGGCTATGCATATCATTTTCCTCTTCCCTTTACTCCCAATTATTTGTTCCTTATGCAGGTCATGTGGCTAGTGTGATGGCTAATGGATGGGCGAGGATTTTGCCTATCCAATGGTAATTTTAACCCCTCTTCACATTAACAGTCTTTCTGAAAGGGTTTTGTTGTTTTTCTTATTATGTTTCTTTTATTTACTGATCCCTATTCTCTCTAGTTATGTTCCATTGAGATTTTATTTTATCAACCCTCATATTGTGGCAGTTCACACCTCATGGCATGGTTACTAGGTAGTTTTTTCCAGGGTTTATATTTAAAATTATTTTTTATTTATTTTTTTATTTATTTTTATTTATTTTTATCTTGCCATCGTCCTTAATTGTTCAATACCAGGGTTATCAAGAATACTCTAGATTTTGATGTATATGTAGGGAATGGCTTTACTCCCTTCCATCCACTACAGGCACTTTTTTTATATATAATGTTTCCATAAAGTGATATTACTTTCAAAATTGTATTGCATGCTATTATGTCCCTCTTTTTTATTTGCAGGTGAAAACAATATGCAACATCTATTGTGGGTCAAAACAAGAAACTCATTGTTGAGTTTTCTTGTGTAATTGCAAAAGTGGAATTGAGAAAATAGAGTAGCATCCAAGCTTAGGTACACTTGTAGTGCATATGCATGGATTCCATAGTTGTCACAGAGTGACAGTTGTATTAGTTTTCTTGGAACAAATGATAATGTAGTGTATGTTGGTACCTAGAATGGGAACATGCTTGTGTACGAGAAAGTCCCTGATTGCATTATTCCTATTTTCCACTCACATGTTGCGGCCCTATGTAGGGTCTCCTTGTTCATGAAAATAGGGCGTATATTTCTCACCATGACAACAAGGTCGGTGTTTGGAGAAAGTGACCTTGTTTGAAAGTGCTCGTGATATGGAGAGCAATCATTTAGGTATCAAGATTATTATATTTTGAAATAAATTTGAGCTCATGCAACTTTAAGAGAACAAAAATGATCCTTAGTAAGATATGGTCTAGGTTCTAGAGTCAAAATTCAATTATTGAGAAAGAAATGTTAGTATATGAATGTCAAAAACAAGTTTTCTTTAGTTTACAGGGACTACAAAGTAATGCATTATTCAGTATGATTTTGAACTAAAAGTTTAAATAAAAATGGGTCCAATTACCTCAAAATAGTTAATGTATTATATCTCTATCCTCTATATTTTAAAGAGACTCTTGGTAAATACCCATTTCAACAACCAAGAATATGTCTATATATAGAGAAAGAACCTAAAACTAAATATGATAGTTTGGACTTTTACTTAAATATGAAATTGCCAACATATTGTTAAGTAAAATCAAATATGTAATTCGAAATTGTAGGAAGGAACATGGATTTTACCCCAAGATCACTTGTTCAAGGGCATGAATTACATGGCTTGCAATTCACCCATAATATGTCACTTATTGTGTCAATTTGAACATAATATGGCCTAGGTGGCATGCCTTCTCAATCATGGTGTAGTGCAAACTATGAGCATCCCTAAGAAAAAAATGTGTCAATGTTGAAACAAAAATAACTTCTTAACACCAAACTATAAATACATGGAAGGATAGAAAGAGGAAAAATCTTGAAATTTTGTCACAGCGCTATCCACCTAACAGCAAAAGGATCCACTGTGCCCCATAGAGTAAAATCCACAACAATTTTGAGAATACATCCATGCCTTCCTCTATCATAATCTTTAAGCATTTCAAAATTCTCGTTTCTTATTCCTTTGTCAATATTTGAGAGTTAGAACTTTCATGGCTGACATAAGCATGCTAAAAATATACAATGATATAACTATCTCCAAAGGCGAAGTGACTCAAAGACTTTATTACTATAACTATTATAATAATAATTATCAAACAAAATAAGGCCAATTTTTTTCAGAAAATTTATGATTTTCCTTCTAGGATGGATATGGTGATTGGCTACTTTATTTATTTTTGCAATGTACTAATTCTCAAACTACTAAAGGATGGTTTTATCAAGCAATTATTTGTCCTTCTGCGGATGGTAGGATGCCTAGCTCATCCATTTCTACAATTTTCTTATGCTACCAAATCTCTGTTGAGAAGCAGTCTAAGTTTGAAGGAGAGTAGTCTCTTCTAGGACCTTTCTAGATACCTTCATTTTAAAATATCGAGGAAAGAGTTGTTCCATATCTCTAGCCAAAAATATAATATTCCATCATTTTTTCTCCCACTTGACTACTTGAATTAGCATTGGCTTCAAGCCATTATATCACTTCGTAGAGCACTAATAAATGATATATGCAGTGCATGCACTTTAGTTGTAATATTTTCTATCATGTGCATCACTTTAAATCCAATTAAAAATAATTATCAAACTATTAAACTATGCTAGTCCTTGCCTCTTCCAAAGTCTATATGATGTAGGAATGTTCGTAAATGACTTCGGTTGAAAAATTATTACAAGTGTGTTTTCATGAATCAATCACCAATTAAGCTCATAAAATAACAAGAAGAGCTTCAGGGCAGCAAGTCCCTGCCCTGAGCTGGGAAAAAGCAGCAAAGCAGCCTGCGCCCTGGGTGCTGTCCGAAGGCGGCATAGCTGACGGAAGGTTTAGAGGACAAAGAAACAAGTGAATGAAGATGTTTTATTTAAAAAAAAAAAAGGATTGAATAGCGACACACACAGAAAACCCTAGGGGTGGGAAACGCTGTCGTTGTAAGAAAACCCTTAACGCGGTGAGAAAACCTCAGTGCAAAAGGATGGAAAATTGATTTTGTATAAACAATATGCTGGTCCAGTTGCTAAATAGAAAATTGTATGATGAAAAGAATATTAAAATTGAAGTATTAATTGGAAAAATAGAAATATAAATTGAAAAAACGAGACATTGAAATGAATTATTTATTGAAAATTTGAGATATTAAAATAATTACCATTTCAGAATACGTTGGTAGGTTAATAGGTGTTAAATTATTGGAAAACAATTATATTAGCAAAAATAGGAAATGAGTAAGAGGATGGGAAACAAAAAGAAAATGAGAGACTGGGTTTGGAATAATAGAGATAAAAATTGAAAAAACGAGATATTGAAATGAATTATTTATTGAAAATTTGAGATATTAAAATAGTTACGATTTCAGAATACAGTGGTAGCTTAATAGGTGTTAAATTATTTGGACATTTAATCACGATTTATTTAGGGTTTTATCTAAGCATTAGCATTTTATTGCAACAGTTTTAGTGGCGCACCATAACTGATTATCACTGTGTTTTAAAGTACTGTGTTATGTCCAAAATAAACAAACAAACCCTTAAAAAACCTTAGTTTTACACAATTGGCATTCCACGTGCAAGCGTATCAACAATTGTTGAGACATCTTCTTGGCATGTGTCCATTACAGATGGAAGCATATCAGCGCGGCTATGAAACAACTCTCTAATAGCATTTCATTGCATATTGCATCTCCGTTTGCAAATGGCGAATTGTCAGAGCGGACGGCGGAACTGACAGGAGATAAAAATGACGGAAATACTGCTCGCATGTCTGGTATATAACATACATCTCTCAAATTCATGTGTATAAAGACTGGTAATTTGATTGTTGATTGGTATTGATATTTGGTGTGTCATGGCATTTTCCATTCAGAAGAAGTTCAAGAAGCTTCACAGAACCGAATGGGGAAATGCGCGTGTGCAGAGGCAGAAACGATGGCCATGGTGCGTGGCGGATTTGGGCTCCATAACAGGGACGGGGAGGGCTATGGCTATCCTGTAGTAGGATTCTAGAACATGATGCTGCAAATTGGAAATTCGAGCGTGGTGCTGGATAAGGATGCCTGTGCTCTCGAGGGCCTGTGCTACCAGCTGAAAGAGAGCCTAACATCACTTTGTTTCCTGACAATCAGTTTTGTCAGGAAAAATACCTTTAGGAGGGAGCAGTTGGTCACAACTTGCATCAACGGCAGGTGCTCACAAAATCTAAAATTCAGACAGCATTAACTGTGAAAAATCTTTGATCATTAGTTTGCAAACAAGTACATAAAGGGTAAAGTGAAATGTGTTCCAGTCATAACAAAGAATGTTTTAATGGATTTAGCTATTCCAGGCCATAAAAATGCATCGGAAATAAGTCAGTAAATTTGGCATCCTTGCCAGCATTACATTAAAATCTCCTGCCAACGCAAGTGATTAGATATTTTTTATTTAAAAGTAATTCACATTATTTGGATGAATGTTAAGATTATGTGAAGTTGTGTACGAAAGTTCGAAGTGTAGCTTCTTGTTTATTTTGTATTATAAAACATGAAAATAACATTTTAGCATGATTGATTCTGTTAAATTCTGAATCAATGGGAATGATACGCGTCCGGTCAAAGAAGTCTTAATCGAATAGAACACCGTATTACCACCTGCATGCATTACACGTGTTGGTTCCCCGCATATATCACAATGAATCTACTTGCTAGCATGATGTAGTTGGTGAGAAGGCATGCTCTTGTCCAGCATTAACAACCCAGTTGAGTTTCTCCATTTACACGTCCTTGAGAGGCTTGCTTGATTAATAACCATAAAACAGGCTTACTTGGCTTGGAAACACTGATCCAGAATCGGCGTGCCAAGTATCATTGTCTGCTCCACCACCTGGCGAACATGCCTTAAGGCTTCTAAGCTATGCCATGCTCAAACAACCCATGGTGGACTCTGGCCACTGCTAGGTTTAGAGCTCGAATCTATGGGGGACGCACTGATATCTGTAGCACTCTAACCATGGAAGTCGACTCGAAGATTCACCCGTTTCTTTCTTACGTTCTATCTCGGAGGCCCCTGTGGCAGCCATTAAAGCTGAGCTCCAAACCCTCGTTTTCGAGTGCCATTAAAGTGGATTTTGAAGCAAATGAACCTCATGGCGAGGATCTGCTTAAAGAGATGCCCATGCTCCGGGAGCCGAAGCTCGTGGCTAAAATGACGGCCGCGGTTTCCGACATCGTTCAGACAAGATCCGTGCTGCAGTCCCTGGGAGAGCGTTTGGATTACGAGGCCGTCGATAAAGCCCGTTTCCGCGTGGCAAAGATCGAGCGCGAACTTTCCAGGCGATTGGAAGAAATTTTTGCTGTGAAAACCCCGGAAGGATCCGAATGGAGGTCTCTGCAGGTTAGTTACTATTATTGCTTCCAAGAATTTTCTAGCGCTAGCGCCTGGTTTAAACCGTAATATTAAAAAAAGACTTAAACACTCTTAGATTTCTTGAAAAAAAAGATTTAATCACTCTTATAGTTAGATTTCTTGCATAATTTTGGCCAGATTTTGATGAGAAATTTCCAGTCCTAACTAATTTAAAATCCTGGTTACAGGTTCAGTATTTTGATTCTCCCAGATTATTTCTCAGGCGACAAAAAATAGATTAAATTTCTTTTAGGGAAAAATAGAACTAGTAAAAATAGATTAAATGTTTCTAGTGATTTTACCATGTGATTTTATGTCTGAATTGAGTCTTTCTCGCAGATTTTGGTATTGCGTTGGTAGTTAATTCCAGGAGCATAACCGGGCCAAGCAGAACCCAGGAGCAAAACCGGGCCAAGCAAAACGACGAGGACGAAAGCAAAACGACGAGGACGAAAATAAGAGCAGAACCGGGCCAAGCAGAACGACGAGGACGAAAATAAGCACCAGTGTTCAGAGCAAAACCAACAAGAAATGAAGTTGCGCGTAGCGAAAGGCATGGGTGTGGTGATATAAGAAGGAATGGAGGTGCATTAGGTTGACACCACACCAATACATGCACAGAGCCATCTGTGCAACATATAAGGGATAACATCTGTCCGCAACGTAACCTAGGCGATATCCTTAATGTTAGCCAATTAAGCCAATTAACATTAAATGTTAACCAACTAATGCTATCCCAAAGATAGCATTACTTCACTGAGGCGAACCTGTACCAATTAGCCAAATGCTTTCCGAAAATTTTCCTAAGTTTTGAGATCGTATACCTCGTACTGAGGCCAAATAAGACGATCGTTCCTACCATTGGATGCGTGTATCGGCAAACATAAAATTTAATAAAATTTATCGGCAAACTTTGGTTTAAGCTGAAATATGTTTATGGATTTCTGTGTCGAACTAATGCTATCGGGTAAAACCGATTACTATAGTCCCTGCCAGCCCGAAGGGCAGGGACTAATAAAATCATGATGAATTAGAAGAATTGCAAAAAAAATAAAAGAGAACAACAAACCACCAATAAAAATACAAATGATATTTGATAATGGAGTTCGTCTAAGGTCTTGACTATGTCCACATGCCCTTTGATCTCTAGTGATCTCTAGTGCGGAGGCCTCTTTTGTTAATATTCAAAGTATTAAAAGTACATTAAAAGTAAATCAAATAAGCCTTTTGCTGGTTCCAATGGATTTTATTTGACACCAAGAATCCATTGTGAAAATCGCCATCGAAAAACACTGAATATAGCCTCCAATAATGGCCTCCAAAATTTCACTATTTCACTCGTTACAAGCTTTGGCTCTAAATAAACTATCATCATCTCTACCAATTATCAAACCTCAACGTGCTAGTGCACTGGTATATTTTCCTTATATAAAAAGGATTGTGGTGGACCCACCCGAGGTCAAACCCGTGGGTGTGACAACTCATTATAAAAAATATAATCATGTTCCAATGTTTTGTTACAACAATCAACCATTGGCAGAATTATAGACATACACCATATATGTCAAAATTATGCCATGTTTACAACTCGAGAAATTATAAAACAAATACATGATCTGTGGGTAAACATAAAATCCATCAGCGCACATATACGATATGGTTTTGAACCGTATAACAAATGATCCACTATATATTAAGCTAGCGGCAATACAATTCACCCGTCACATAGTTGTTCTACTATACAGTGCAATGGTCTTCATTTCGTGGAGTTATTAATATGTTTGGCAGAGCCAACGTATATGGTGGGCCGTGTTTCCCCCCTCATTTCCACCAAATTAAAACAAAACATATTTAAATATAAATTCTTTCCACTAATTTCATAACCAAATTGTGTGGTCTAATGGTAAATCTTTTCGTTGTTACCTTGGAGGCTACATGATCAAATTATGTTGGGTGTTCCCAAGCAAACATTTGGCCCATGTTGGTCCAACAGGGTGCCACATGTCCACGCCTTATTGGGCCACATTTCAAAATCTTATTAGGCCACGTCATGTCCCCTCAATTTCTCACCAGTTTCCATGAATTTCCCTAGTTAACTTCCAATACAATGCCACGTCAGCTACCAGTGCCACATGTCAATCTTTCACGGGTGCACCTATCAGCACCACAGTGCTACATGGAACTCCGTGGTGCTACCATGTTAGCCTTTTACTTTTAATTTTTTCCTGTTTAAATTCAATCTACGATATCTTTGTCATACATACTCCTTTTTCACCCATTCAATTCTCATTTGATTTGGTTTTTTAAGCTCTATGCATTGACATTGCTCTCACTTGATTATGGAGATTTTGAATTTTTTGGCCATTTCAAGATCCTCCTGGATCATTCCTCCTCACTAAGACCTTTTGGGCCTCCAAAAGCCTAATTTTTACCTAGATGTGAAGTGAAGATGGTGTTTCTCCACTTGTCTTATATCATTAGGCCATCCTACATGGAACCTATGCACTTAACTCATCACGACAACAATCAATACTTCATAAACATTATTAAGTACACTAATCACTTTTTCATCCACATCTACATTGTTTGTTATTGTTACCAACCACACACTATTGAAGAGAAAAAAGTTGAATAAAAAAATTGAACATACTTATTTAAAAGAAATTGTACCCTACTAATCTTTCACAACTCGAACAAGATCCAACTTTTCATGCAGTGACATTGTATGTTGTAGAAACTATGATTTCTTAAGCATGCCTTTCTAATTGTTTAATAACTGCTTTATTTTTATGCTTAAGTGTTTTAGATTGCACAAACATAGATGTCAAATTTTTTCTTGCATAAGCCACCTTTTCCAATTGTTTCACTATTAGAAGATATTTGTCTACTTGGATTGGATGAGAGTGTATGATATATTCAATTCCTTTTTTAAACAAAATAAATCAATTGTGTTCCCTAAAAAATATTTATTTACAATCGTACGAATAATGGATACCTAAGACCATCACACATGCATCTAGCGACACTACATCACATGTTACTTCATCCACAAACTTAGATGTTATTGAAAATTTTAAGTTGCATTGTGTTAACACTCAGGTTGTTCCCTGGCTCCAGAAGGGAATATGGCCGAGGTAACCACTAACCAATCTTTTAGCTGCAGATCCTAGCCAATCTGCAACCAGAGAGGGTTCTCTCTTTATGATTTAGATTTGTTTGATTATATGTTAGGCTAGTTATGTAGCACAAGTTTTGTTTGGTGTTTGGAAGATGACATTCCGTAGAACAAGGCAGTAACTTAAGAGAAGTTCAAACCATTGGGTTGATGGAGTCTAATGGAAATAAACTTCTGGGTATGGTTTCTTTGGAAATAGGAAAATTGTAGAGCAAGATAATTAAACACAGAACAACATTGAAGCTGAAATAGGATGAAATGAAGTCAAGAAATGAAAGGCAATCAAGAATCTTTCATCATGTTAACAGAGGGAAATTGTAAACATTATCAGGGAGTAATTAAGAATTCCTTGATGATATTTAGTGTGGAAGAACCAGAGAGACAAGAGCAGTTAAGAATCCTTGCCTATGCTAGTCCTATGGAAAACATAAAAAACTACCGGAATTGAACACAGAGTACAACAAAGTAAATTCTGGGTTATCCTTTTTTCCTATAACTTAGAACATGATATTCATATGATAAATAAAACACAAATACAGTAACTCAAGAGTAAAGAAAACTTATTGATCCATGTATTAACACAAGAATTCTGCAATACATCCTTCTGCCATCGATTCCACAACCAACAAATTCACCAACGCAACATTCTAGCAATTTTATTTCAGAAGAGTTCTCAAAATTTACAGAGCAGGTCCAGAATGATATTCATCAGCCAACACTAATACATCTCTTTAGGAAGTGTTTATAAGAAGTTTACAAAATATCTCGTAGGAAAATATCAAGAAATAAAATTTATCCATCTACTCTGGCAGGGGCAATAACTGATGTGGAAAACTGCGTAGCAATAAATGAGGAAATAACTATGCTGTACTGGTTGCTTTAGGTGTCCTGTTATTGCTGACTTTCTGGCTCTGATAGTCAGTCGATGGCTGCTTCCCTGATTTGCGTTCTTGATGTGCTGTCATTTTCCACCTGTGGCCGAGTTTGTTTCACCTTTTTGGCGCGAATTCCCTCCTTGGTTGATTTGATTTTCTGATAGGAGACCCTTATATTACCATTTACCTGTAATGCAGACAGTTTACAAAAAGGTAGAACCAAACTACCTTGGTAAGACCTCCAGCATGCTCTGCCACCATTGATCTGTTAGTAATTGATGCTTTCTCAATTTAATCAATGTCTCGTCAGCTTCAGTGTACCTGTAATAATTTGGTTAGAAATCAAAAAGATGTGCTATCTCATGCTCAATAAAAAAAAAAACTTTCCAGTTTATCATATAAACTTTGTCCAGAGGGAGGCACTGTCTCTTCTGAGCTGCTTGATGATGCTATAATGTTATTTTGCACATAGGTATTTAGCCTATGAGCATATTGTTCCTGTTTTAACAGCCTCCCATTGCTAGTGACTAGGCTAGGTAAACCTTTGCTCTGTAATATTGCAAATTTATGTCTGAAGGCATCTATTTCTGTCTGCATTTCCTGACATTTTCTTTCTATAGTTTGAACAAAATTCCTCATAGTCAGCACCTTCTTGACTCTCAAAATAGTCTCTGTCCTGTTATGAATGTCTAGAGATGCTAATTGTTCACTGGTATGAGTGTTCAAAAAATGAATCATTTGATTGGCTTGCTCAGGCTTATTTGCCAATAATACTCTGGCCTTTTGAGTTTCATATTGAACTACCCCTATCAATTCTATCTGGTCAAAAATAGTTTGTATTGTTGTCCATTGATCAGCAATAGATTGGCTAATCTTATCCCACAAAATGGTCTTGATTTCTGTCAGAGTTCTATGAAGAGTGAGGTCCTTCTCCAAGGCTTTTATCTTATTCTCTAGGGCCTTCACTTCCCTTGTCTTCTCAGCTACAGTCATTTTTGATTTGTCATAACTAACCTCAATTTTGGCTAGTTTTTCCTTGGTTTCCTTTAATTCTGCCATTTGGATCTCCAAAGCCTTTATTTCTTTCATCATCTCTTCCATACTTAGGTTGGCCTCTTGTATTGTTGTTGTTGTAGTTGCTGCTGAAGTCGAGGTACCTGCTGTTGATGTTGGATCAATGGAAGGGGTTGATATGGTGACTGCTGGAGGAGGAGTTGTAAGAGTTGGAGCTGTTTGAGCTGGTTGAGAGGCCAACTCCTCCCGTTTTCCTTGTAGAGCTGTTTCCAAGGCTTTCTCTGTATCCAGCAATCTTTGGTTCATCCTCATCAATAAACTGACCGCATCCTCCTCTTCTTTTTGTTGTGCCACCTCTGTGGTCTGAGGGTGTATTGTAGCTAGCAGCTTAAGTTGTCTTCTCAAGGCTGCTATGTCTTCCTCCTTCTTTCTTATTAAGGCCTGTGTGCATTTGGGATCCTTGGGATCATGTCCCAATTCTATGATAATCTCTTCCAAGGATTTTATTCTATTATCCTTGGCTAATGAGGACGCTTTTTCCAGCTCTAATTGGGCAGAAGTGTTATACAATGAGTTTTACAGTTTATGAGCCATTAGTGCTTTGTCTGCCAAGGTGGAGTATACCATTTCTCCAGCCTATTTGTGTAACTCAATCTGGTCTATTGGGCGGATGTCTTTAGCAAGAACTTCCAGATTGGTCCTGATGTAATCTGCAGCTGACTATGGCTACTGTATAGTGGACCTGAAGTGACTAAGGGTCATCTTCCCTGCTTGGATATCATAGGCTGCCATTAGCCTTTGTTGATTGGTGGGAGCCATTCTTAATAATTGGTTATATAGTTGAAACCTCACTGGTTCATTTCTAGCTTTGATTTTTGTGAATGCACTCTTGATATTAGAGCCTTGCTTGCTTTGTTGCTTGGTGGATGTAACCTCCACACCAGGCTGTCTCTCTTGCTCCTGCTGAAATGAGCTAGTCGATGTTTCCAAAAATGGAGGGATCTGCTGTTCAGAAGTTCCCTCACCCCTAAGGTTGCCTGTTGTTTTTTCTGTGAACTCTTCCTCAGAGTAGGGGTTTAGCCTTTGTCTCTTCTCACCTTGCTGATCTGCAGATGCCCCTGTGGGTGTTTCTTCTGGTCTATCCCTTTTTTTGGATCTTTCCTCATTATGAGGGTTTGTAGCATAGGGATCTCGGCTGCCTTTACTTGCGTTGAAGGGCCTTGTTCTTGACCCTTTTCCTGGATTGTAGATGGTTGTTCTGCCATTGTATTTTGCTACTCTGAATGCTGTACTTCTTTGCGTTTCCCTGCAGGTGGAGTGGTTTCTTGTGCAGGCTGTTGTGAGGGAGTAGCAGCTGATGTGCTCGCTCCAATATGTTGAGGCTGTGTGAAAGGGACCTGTGCAAAATAATCCAGGTCAATTCTCTTCTCATAGTCTTTCATTTCTTTTTCTAATATTCCTTCTTCAGTAAGATCTTCAACTAGTGTGCCCTCTACCCATTCCTGTCGATTAGCATATTGTTCAATTTGAGGGATTGGCTGGTGCACATATCCTGAAAGCTTGTTTTTTACTCTTCTAAAGCTTATGAAATGTTCAGGGTCATATGGTGCCCAATAAAAGCTTTGTTCAGCATAAGTTCATCTCTTAGCATCTTGTCTGCATCATTCTAGGCTTCTTCCCTCTTATTGAAAACAAAAAGTCCCAATTGATGTCTTATCTTGAGTTGTGCCTTTTTGTTTTTTCCATGGAAATGAGTCAAATCTGCACTACTAAATTGCCTGAAATATTCCAAAGCAAAGAGTCTCATGGGGACATATTTTGGCAGCTTGTAGGGGGATAATTCACAACCATAAATCCTGATCACTGTATGGTTTTGGTAGAAATACCAGTCAACAATGTTGTAGCCCCTTGAAAGATGTAAAATTCTCTGCATTTCAGCAATGAGCTTGCCAGGAGGAGTCATCATCAACAGGAAAGTGGCTAGGTAAATGAACATGTCAATGAACTCACAATATGTATAAGGTGAGAGGTGAACTTCATGGAAAACTGAGGTCCAGAAAATGACAGATCTCCTCTCTCCTTTGGATTCTAGTTTCTTAAGAGGAATTTGGAAACTATCAGGATGATAGTACAACAACAGATGATATATGTAGGATGTATACTTGAACACTCTTTCTCTCTCCAACATCATAAACTGCTCATGGATTTTATTTGCTATGAAGGTGGCATAGTCATACATGACAGTAGGGGGTTGTCTTGGAGTGAAAATGGACATCAATACAAACACAGTTTCATCAACAAACTCACTGGTTTTGCATCCTAGAATGTAGGATATCATGTCTATTAAGAGTTTCCCTGTCTCATTCAATGAGACTTGATGATAAGGTGGAGGATGATCAGGCTGGCACTGTGGTAGCATAAACAACTGACCTAGTCTTGTTATTTCTGAGCTAGGAAGCTTTGCACCTTGATCAAGCAGGAGTTTCATGGTGAGAGGAACTAGAGGCTGAGTTGGCTCAAAGTTCAACATCTCATTTATGGAATGAGGAGTAATATAGAACAGTACAGATCCAGATGTAGTGAGGATTTCTCTTTGTGTGGGATCATATTTTTCACAGCATAAATGAATGAAATCGGGAAGCAGATTGACTGAAGGGAGGTAGTATATAGGCATGTTGGATTCCCACATTCTCATGACATCAATGTTGTTTCTGTGGCTATTTCTAAATTGACAAAAGGTTTGCAGGTGAGACTTGAGACCCATCATGTCCTTGATCTGGAAGTCCTTGTCTGCCAGAGGTAACCATTCCAAGTCCTTATGTGGTGCATTGAAGGGTGCAATGTTGAGAGCCACTGAAGCCTCCATGCTTCAATTGTTTGTGTTTTGACTGGAATGTAGGTTTATGCAACAACAGAAAATAGAACTCTGGCTCTAAGGCTTTTGTCAGGATATTGCAAACTAAGTTTTATCTTGTAGTCACCTCACTGGGTAGCATTCATGGTAGAAAAGGCGAATTATGCAGAGTGTATTGGGGAATCTGGATAAAACAGTGAAAATGGCCTCCTTTTGCAGGTGACTTGACAAATTAATTCATTATTTGGACATTTCTTGGATTCTTTTTGCAGAGGAAGGTTACAGATAGGTGGCTTGGAAAGAAATTTTGGCAAATTCTTGCTTTTATCAGCTCACTATGCTTTTACCTAGGGTTATAGATGGACTTTGTTGCATTTGTGAGTGGAATTTCAGAGACAATGAGCTTGAATTTCAGCTTGACGGGTGAGTTTGCAGAGGGAACGACAGTTGACAGGGTTACTATCGAACCAATGGGTATAGTGGTGACTATAGTGCAGAGGTACAGGGGAAGGACTGTGATTTTGGGTGGAATTCTGGTCGTCCGGACGATTCTTACAATTTTTTTTGGAAAGAACAGGGTTTAGGAGTGAATTCTGGGTAAATACTTGTTTTATGGACGTCTGATGCGAAATGCAGTTGCAGACTGAGCGGAGGAGGCCAGGTTTGCCGAGTGGATTCGCCTGGGTGGCAGACTGTAACTTTGGTGTTGAAATGGACGTAATTAACGTGTAGAGGGTGCGCAAGTCAACCAAACAGAAATGAACAAAAACAATTGATTTCCCGAGTTTTTATCAAAATTTGGACTTTTTCGGGCTTTTGGTGCTTTTTGGGGATGACGTCAGCATGACGTAGCTTTTGTCCGGTAGTGGAGTATGGAAGGTGATGTGGTCGCTGACGCAGAGGATGACATGGCAGACACGGTGGATGAACAGTAGCGTGGGTGATGACGTGGTGCTGACGAGATGGTGACGTGGGAAATAGGACAAACGGCGTTTTATGGTTTCCATCGAACTGCCTTTGGTATGGGGGTGGTTTATGTCAGAGCGGGCCCGATGCAATGAAAGCACGACAGGTGTCCCTAGGTACGGCAGGAATACTGCCATCCATCGGGTAATAACAACCGTACATTGGGGCGCCTCCGATATTGATGAGGGTCGTTGGATCTGGAGAGCGCAATCCAACGATTGACGTGAAGGTAAGGCGTCAGAGGTTTATGAAAGGAGCGCACGCGATATTTCAATGTTTTTATAAAGTTTGGAGGGTTAAAAACTTTGGGTTATCGAGAAATGCGGACATGGTTTTTTTAATTAACCAAACGTTAATTAAAACCCATCTTAATGCGCGGCGGATATGGTTATTTGTTTGACCAAAGGTCTAACAAATCCTGGTGGGACACGTGGTGGGTTGTCATTGGCCCCAGGTGGACCAATGACTCCCAATTTTTTTTTTAAAACATAGCCATATTAGGCAGGGGTGGGATATGTATAGTGTTTTTGGGTTTTTTGCTTTTTATACATAGTAGGGGTAGGGAAACTTAATATAGGAGTTATATAATAAAGTTAGGGTGCTAATATGACAAATGATAGGGAAATGCTAAGTTTATAAAGCAAAACTTAGAGATTTTTTTTTAGGACATGAAAGGGAAATGGGATGATTATGTTTACACAAGAAATGTGGCTTGTCTTGACAAAGTAAACACAACGTTTCACTTAGTAATTCTCAAAAATGAAATGGATTAGGGCCATTGAGCAAATCTCAATATCCCTAGGGGATGTTAGTGAAGGTTCTGGGGGAAATGAGAGGGGAAGTGAGTCATGCTCCACTGAATTGTTGCCACTTTTCCATGATGCTTGTGATACTCTTTAAAACTGAACATCACCCTGCTTCTGCAACATCAGAGTTATCTGCCTACCCAACCTAAAACACCTAGCATTTTTTCTTCCTTTGAGTGGGTGCATTTGAACTAGCAAACCCTGCTTTTCCTCTTTTCTTTTGGCTGCCCTCTTATCTAAATCTATCCTTATCTCTACCAAGGGCTCAGATTGAGTAGTTGGGCCCTTTAATTCTCTATCTCATCTAGTGATCTGCCAAGCTTGAACTGTTTGAGCAGACCTTATTCTCTATTCTAAAACAAAAAATTTAAACATGATCTAGCCAGGGTTAAACTATCTGGCCATTCATCATTTGTGAGAAAGTCAGTGATTGCACTTTTCTGATCTTGCTATACAACATGTAGTACAGTAGTAGCTTTTTAACAAGCCACTTCCCTGGTCATTCTTTTGGATTCCTTTCCTCTCTCTTTATCTTGAATTTTGATTTATTGATAATATGGAACATTTGCAGCATGGAAAGGATGATCATATTTGGTATTTCCACAGTCAATCATGAAATGTGACACCTATTGGTATAGGAACCTAACAGTGGCTCCACTTGGGGATGACTTTTCCAAGAGAAAAGCCAAGAACAATAGGTCAGATGGCCTTATTCTCAATTCTTGTTGTGATTTAAAGCTTCCTTTTTTTGCAAGCTAACCAACTGAACATTTGTGGCATGGATGCATTTCTCATAAGCTGATCTAAACCTAACTGCAGCTCTGCCTTTGATGGTTGGTTAGAATTTTTTCCATCATCTCTACTTTTCCCAAGTTCTCTCTTAATTGTTGGTGGTAAACTCAAAATATATACCAAGGTTGGTATAGCTGTTTGCTTTTTTCTCAAAATTTGCTGCATCTTATTTCCTATCCTATTGCTGAAATGAACTGCTAAAAAAAAAACAATTATATACAAAATACATTCTTTTTCTATCAACAAGGGGGATCAAAATAATGCTTGAGCATTCGCCCATTGACTGGCCCTTCCTGAGCTTCTGTGCCATCCAAACTCTTCAAAAAATAAGTATTGTTTCCTTGTACAGCCTGAATGACAAAAGGGCCTTTCCATAGGAAATCAAATTTGCCATGTTTTCCTTTGTCTTCCCTTCTAGAATCCCACTTTAGCACTTTGTCTCCTATGAAGAAATCCTCAGATTTTGTTCTTTTGTCAAAAACCTTCTTGAGTCTATCTTACAGAATCTGAGTTCTCTGATATACTTCCTCTCTAGTTTGTTCAAGTGAATAGTTTGATTGATCCTCCTTTGGATGTCATTGGGTTCTGCTTGTAACTCTTGCAACAATTTGATCACAGGGATTCCCAAGGATGAGGGGAAGATAGCCTCCATGCCATAAACCAATTCATATGGGTTGGTTCCAATAGATATTTTGGTGGTCAATCTGTCTACCCACAGTGCATTTACTAACTTTTTATGCGAGTTCTTTTTGCTCTCCTCCAAGACTTTCTTGATGATGTTGATCAGGCTTTTATTGGATGATTCTGCTAGACCATTACCTTGAGGGTAATAGGCTGTGGAATGACCTAAGATAATGTGGTATTTATGGCAAAAATTGATCATTCTCTTGGATTTAAAGGCAGTAGCATTGTCTGTAATAATCTTTCTCTGGACAGCCAAATCTAGACAAGATATTGGTTTCTAAGAATTGCATGATGATTGAGTCATTGGATTGCCTACAAGGGATAGATTCTATCCATTTGGTAAAGTATTCTGTTGCAGTTAAAATCCACTTGTGTTGTCCAAAAGAGGAAGGATGAATTTCACCAATGAAATCTAATCCCCATTGTTGAAAAAGCCTTTCAGTTGAAATAGGTTTGAGGGGTAAGGGTAACAACTTTATTTTTCCTTCAAAGATCTGGCATTTATGGCAAGAAACTATAAATTTTCTCACATCAGAAAATAGGGAAGGCCAGTAAAACCCAACTCTTAGTATTTTGTCAGCTGTAGATTTCCAATATAAGTGTCCTCCACAGTCCCCTGCATGAAATTCCTTGAGTATTTTGTCAGTTTCATCCTGAATTAGGCAATTGAGCAAAATAGCTTCATGATTTTTCTAAAATAGAACATTGTCTATAATACAAAACTTTGAATCTTTCATTTTCAAGAATCTCTTTTTAGTCCTGGATAACCCTGGAGGAGCTTGCAAGTTTAACAATACAAAACATATATCAGTGTACCAAGGTGATTGTAAAAAGGCCTGATTGATCTGTGGAGTCGCCATCTCTTGTTCGCTATCCAGTTCATTGATGTCAAGGGCTTGAAAGTTGGTTTCAGTCATTAATTTAGCTAACCCTTGTCCCTTTATGAGTTTTGTTGGCTTGATTTCAATGTCGTACTCTAAAATGTTGGCTATCCATTTGCCCCTTTTACCTTCAATTCCCTCTTGAGTTAGAATATCTTTGACCACTGCATTTGGAACATAGGCAATTACATGAGAGTACAAGATATAAACTCTAAAATCCTTTATGGCCTTTACAAGAGCATAGGCTTGCTTCTCCATGATTTGGTATTTGAGTGGAGCATCTCTAAGTGCTTTGTTGAAGAAAGCAATGGGCTTTTCACATCCTAGGTCATCTTTTTGTAATAGGACAACAGCAATAGTATGCTCAGATGCAAAGGAAAAGATTATGAAATCTCTATCAAATTTGGGGCTTGTGAGAATAGGTGTTCTTGTTAAATCTATTTTGATTTCCTCAAAGGCTTGTTTAGCTTCTACTGTCCATTTAACTTTAGAATCTTTCTTCAGCATATTATTCAACAGTCTAATTAGCTCAGCCAAATTGGGAATGAATCTTCTTAGGAAATTGATCTTCCCTAGGAAGGCTTGTAATTCCTTCATGTTTCTTGGGTGAGGGACTTGAAAAATAGCTTGTATTCTGTCTGGATCAATTCTTATTCCATCTTTAGAAATTATGTGACCTAGGAGTTTGCCTTCTTCCAGGCTAAACAATGATTTATTTGGGTTCAATGATATGCCATATTTTCTGCAAATTAGGAACACTTGCCTCAAATGATCTAGGTGTTCTTGGTCTGATTTTGAAAAAGTAGTGAGATCATCAAGGTATATGACTAAAAAATCATGGATCTCTTTAGCAAAGGCTATGTCCATTGCTCTCTGAAATGTGGCCCCTGCATTTTTGAGTCCAAAAGGCATCTTCACATATTTAAAGGTTCTCCAGGGTGTTGTAAAGGCAGTTTTATCTTGGTCATCTGGGTGAACTAAGATCTGATTGAATCCTGAGAATCCATCTAACAATGAGATCCTTGAAGCCCCCACTACCCTTTGTAAAATTTCATCCATATTGGGTAAAGGGTAGTGGTCTTTGAGAGAGACTTTATTCAAATTTCTCAGGTCAACACAAAGCCTTATCTCTCCAGTTTTCTTCCTAGTGGGCACTAGATTTAAAATCCATTCAGAAAACCTAATAGGTGCAATTATTCCAGCTTGATACATTCTTTTGACTTCCTTTTCAATAAGGGGAAGGAGGACTGGATTAATTCTTCTCAGCTTTTGTTTAAAAGGTTTTTGATTTTCTTTCAAGGGTATTGTATGTTGGATAACAGAGGTGTCATAGGATTTAAGATCATCATAGCTCCATGCAAAGACATCTTGGAACTCTGTAAACAACTTGATGTATTTCAGTTTTTGGTCAGGAGGCAGTGTTTTGGAGAGTTTTACCATTTTAGGATTTTTTGTGGTTCCAATGTTGGAGTCTTCAATTTTTGCATTTAATGGTTGCATTTTTGGCTTTCTTGGAATGTCATTTGAATCAAATATATCTTCCAAAGGAGTCAGGCCTGTGGGCATGACATTATCCTTCAGTTCAATTACTTCGGATTCTCCCTCAGTTATTTCATCAAAATCCATTTGTTTTAGCTCTTGCAGATTTTTGTCATTAAAAATTGTTGGATGCAAAATCAAATCTGCTGCTTCAGCTAATATATTTTTCTCCATTTTGTCAATTTGTTGTTGATCATCAATATTGCTTGTGTCTATGTTTGTACTTGAGAATTCTTCTTTTAAAGTGAGGAAATTATTGATTTGGGTATCATTATCAAACACTTGCCAAATTTTCACATTATCTGGGACAATAGGTTTGTGTTTGATCTCAGTAGTGAAGTGATGATTGGGCTCAAATGGCAGGTTGCAAGTGCTGGCAAAGGTTGCCAAACTATGTGCATGTAGGTTATGTTTTCTTGGAATTTTGGTGAGCTGTGATTCCAAGAAGGTGTTCAGTATTTCCATGGCTGCACCCCTATAAGCTCTTAGCCTAGGATCATTTGTAACAAACTTTCCCTTCATCTGTTGTATTATTAAATTTGAGTCTCCTAGAATTGAAATTTTGGTCACCCCTAGACTTCTAATTAGTTTAAGTCCCAACAAAAGGGCTTCATATTCGGCCATATTGTTTGTGCATCTGAAATTTAGCCTATATGCATGACCCTGAGCGTGGTCATTTTGCATGTTGTGTATCCAAATCCCTGCCCCTGCTCCCAATTTGTTCATTGATCCATCAAACTCTAAGTACCATAAGATTTCTTGATCACCACTAGTCTCAGGAGTTTTGGGAACTTGCTTAGTGGGCAGTAGATTTGAATTTTGTAGCTGACATGATATGTCTTGTTCACTTGTTACATCAATCACATCAACAATTTTTTGGTCCTGGGCACTGGATTGTTCATTTATGCTCATTGTCTATGCTGTTTCTAGGAGTTTGGCCTCAGTTTTGGGACACATCTTATCATTGTATAAGATAAATGAATCCATATCAGAATGTATAGAATAGATGGGGAAGTTTTGGGATTTCTCTTGACTGCTAACCACATATTTCATCAATGTTTCTCGGTACAATCTCTTTGGGTGGCCAACGACTGAAATGGTGGCATATGACATATCTAGTTGCAAAGATCCTTGGAGTTTTGCACCCCAAGATCTGGATAAGAGCATGCCATATTTAAGTGGGATATCAGCCACCACCACATCCATCAAGATTGTTTTGGCTGGATATTGCACTAAAGACACACAAAGGTCTTTGATTAGGCCTAGACACCTGACCTGGCTGGAATAAAATGAGAACAAGTCCTTATATAGCCTTGTGATGTCTAGATCTAGCTTTTCCATCACTGACTTGGGCATTAGATTATGGGAAGCACCTGAATCAAACATTGCATTATGTAACAGTTTGTCATGAATGTTCAATCTCACATAGAATGGAGGAACTCCTCCATCTACCGTCTTACCCTTGACTTCAGGAGCAAAAAACAGCTCTGGTTGGTCATCTAGGACATTGACTGCATCCCTAGTCTCTGATATTTGAAGGGACCTATTAATCGGTTCCCTGTAGACCTCATGTTTAACCAATTCTGACAGTGGCATGGCTATTTTTATCTTACCTATTTCTGTTTCTAAGCTGAAATGCTTTTCCACTTGAACTCTTATATTGTGGACATCAGACTTTTCCTTTTCTGTTGTGTTTTCCATGTTCTTTTCTTTATCGGGACTGCTGTAAGGAACTGCATCTGCTTTGGAATTTCCTACAACATATTTATTTAAACTTTCTTTTGGAAAGGAGGAAAAGGATGGCTGATTGTTTGATGGTTCTAGGTCTGAAATATCCTCTATGATGGGCTCTTTTGGGTTGAGGTCTGCCTCAGCAGGGAATTCTATGAGGGGAGAAGTATCCTTAGGTCTCTTGGGTTGTTTGGTATCTTTCAATTTGGTAGGTTCAGGTACATTTATTGTTCTACTTCTCAATTTGTATTGCTTATGAACCTCATAGACTGTTGCAGCATAGCCTTCTTTAAAATCAAATGATTCTTCAGACTTGGTTTGAAATTGATTTAAAATATGAGCCTCTTGATCATCCTGTGTCAGGAAAATTTGTTGCTCACCATTTAAACCCATTAGATTAATTTGTGTGTCCTCTGTAGGCTCACTAGAGGTTGAGGCTTCAGCATAATTCTCTTGGAATGGGGATCTGATGGTCTGACCAGGGCCAGTCCTTCCAGCATTAGGGTTTTGATTCTTTCTAAACTTTGGGCTTCTTGTTGTGTTACTTGGTTGTCCTTCCCAGGATGATTTCCTTTCAATAGTCTCCACTTTATCTCCTAATCTGTCCATACCTTTAATGATTGCATCTAGCTTTTGCTCAAATGCAGAAGGCTCTTCTTTGAAATTTGTTCTTCTTTCAGTTCTAGCCCGGTTCTGTTTAGCAATCAAGTTTGCCTCTACACTAACAACTATATTCTGCATGTCTGCTAAGTTTAACAGGGCTCTTTCCCTTAGTTGATATGCCATGTCAGAATCAAATCCATTAAGGAATTTGATCAAGGCTAGGTCAGGGGGAGGTCTAAGGTTCTGAGGACTGGCATTATAGACATTATTGAACCTGGCACAATAGTCTTGAACGGTTTCTTGTGGGCCCCTTTTTAAGTTGTCATATTCAGTTAAAATGTGTAAAGGGTCTTTCTTCTTTTCCCATTTTTTTAAGAAGGATTGATATAGGGCCTCTGGATTGGCTATAGAATTTGTATCAAGTGCTCTAAACCAGTGATCCAGGTGGATATTGGTGGCCACCTGCCAAGTCCATCTGGACCTCCATCATTGTTTCTCTCAGCATTTTCAATTTCCTTAATTGTAGCACAACTTACTATTTTTAGCAGTTTTTTCGGGTCCTGAACTTCCGGAGCCGTTTTGAGGCCCTAAACGACATTTTTTGGGAATCCAGGGGCAACACGGGTCCATGGAACATGGACCGGTGTTGCCGTTCCAACAATGATAGTGCTCGAATAGATCTTTCTAATGAGCTATCATACGCGTCAAACGAAGATCGTATGCCAAAGTTACGACCCTGGGAAATTGATGTACCAATTTACCCAAAACGGGGCCCACAATTTGGCGTTTCATCTTCTAGGCTTAGGTTTTGGAATGTGAAGGGTTTCCATTGTTTCTCAACAATAAATAGGCCTTCGAGCCTCATTGTAACACAGTTTGGAACAGTTCAAAGGTAGGTAGCCACCACATCTCTTCTCAGAGATAAGCTACCATTGCCCTAGCTGGTTTATTTCCATTTCTGGTTGTAAGCATATTTCAGTATTTTCCATTAATGAAATGAAGTGTTATTTCCGCTGCATCTCTTTATTTATGGTTATCGCATCTCTGTATTTATGGTTATCTCTGTAATCTATTGCGTTCCTGTTTAATTCCGGATCAGTGGTATCAGAGCGGTCTGCTTTTTCTCGATTTTTCTTTGCATGTCCCCAACGAGGTCAGGATATAAGGAGTTAGGGCTTGAACTGGTCGAACCTTTGCAAGACCAGCCTCGCAAATCTCGACGGCCTCCCATGGCGGATGAGAAGAAAGACGAGGGGGCAGGAGATCCTATCAAAATCTTGCTAGAAGAAGCCCTCGAGCGACAACGGAACGCGATGATGGATAGCTTTGCGTAGATTCTTCAGCGGCTACCTAGAGGTGATGCATCGGCTTCTAGCAGCTACTCTGGAAATGCCACGCCCTTTAAGGTACAAGTGAATTTTGAAATCCCCATCTTCAAGGATAAAATAGATGCAGATACGGTAGATAAATGGTTAAATCTGCTAGAGGGTTATTTTTCTGTTCATGAATTTTCAAGTCGGGAAAAGATTGTTTTCGCTCTTCTCAAAGCAGCCCCCCACGTCAAGGACT
>APFE030959755.1:73598-116080 GCA_000404065.3 Pinus taeda
CATACATCATTGATCCTAATGGAGTTATACTCCTCCACCATGGAATCCTGCCACACCTGATGTTGTGCAAAATCCTAATAATTGGAAGGTTCCTTGTCAACGATCTTTGTCACCAATGCCTTATACTTGTCTAACTATATGTGCTTCCTCTTTCTCATCCTACGATTTCCCATAAAACCTTATGTATCCTTTAGTATCTGACAAATTTCTCTACTGGTTCTGTCATTGGTGGTGGTTGGAGCTTCCAGATCCTTTTTCCCTTGGTACTCCATCTGCTGTGAACTCGTAGGATTTTCATGCTCATATTGGTAACTGTACTCGTGATTTTATATCCTTTCACTTGTCCCTACTACTAAACCAATGGATATTCTACTAGTTCACTTTGATCACCTACTAGCAACTCGGGAAATATCCTAAAGGATTTCTCCTCCTGGAATTTCACATCCCCTCCCATGATGATCTTCCTTCTACTTGGAACGTAAATCTTGTATGCCTTGGAACTTTTCCCGTACCCAATGAAATATCCCTTCTCCATACTTTGATCAAGTTTGGTGCATTTTTAATTTGACACATGACAATACACTATACTGCCAAAGATCTTGGAGTGACCTACCTTTGGTTTCTTCCATGTGAAAACTTCCTCTAGTGTCACCTTCACTAATGCTCCATGAGAAATCCTGTTCTATATGTACATTGTTGTGCTACATACCTCTTCCCATAGGAAGTTGGGCATATCTTGTTCATACAACATAGCCTTTGTTACCTCGACAATCGTGTTGTTATTTCACTCCACTAATCCATTCTACTGTGGAATGTATGGATCTGTCCACCCTCTTCTGATGCCCTCCTTCATACAAACCACATGAAGTCACTATCTATTTAATCTCCTCCATTTTTTGTACAAAGCACCTTGATCCTTTTTCCTGTCATGTTCTCCACAATAACCTTAATCTCTTGGAAGCGACTAAAGGATTCATCCTTTGTCTTCAAAAAGTAGTGTTGCGTTGTGTTATATTCTTTCCACGGTAGTACTGGGTTGTTTATTTTTTGTGTTTTAGAATTCGTATGCAGCTAATTTCTGTACGAGGTTAAAACCTACAAGTAGATCTAGGTCTTCCTGCAGTAGTCATCTATGAAGGTTACATAATAATCATACCCTATGAGAGATCTAGTGGACATTGGGCCGTAATTATATAAATGTGCAAGCTGCAACACACCATGTTCTCTATTGTCACTTCTTGTGAATGTTTCCTTAGTGAATTTCCCAAGTACGCACCCCCTGCACATATCATCATGTTCGTGCTTAATTCTAGAACAAACATCATAGTCTCCTTGAGCATATTAAGTAATCCCTGGTCATCTACGTAGGTCATCTATTGAAGGTTGTGGTCATGGGACACAATTGCACTTGGAGGCTGTTTTAAACAACTATTGGGAACATTGCTAGCCACTCTGAAACATGCCCCCAATACCCATAATTTTAACCCTCCTTTAAATGTTCACTAGTTTTCTTTCATTCAATTCATGCATCACTACTGAAATATTTTAGAAGGCCCAATTAGTTTTGAGTAGAAATATATTAGGCCTCATAGGTCATCATTTTACATTGTATTAAATTTTCACCAAGATGAAGATGATGCCTATTTGTTCAAAACATTCTAAGTATATGAAGTTTTAAAGAAATTTTCATATAATTTTCTTGGCTTTTGTTTATATGCTTTGACTCAACTAATTTTTTTATCCCAAACAAGTTAAAGTATCCTCACTTTAAATTACACTGTGACAAATCAATAACAATATGGGACCATCTCACATCCCAATGTTCTTGTTTCCTTTGTAACACCCCTTCTCAACCCATGGAATAAAAACATGTATATATGGAACTAGGCTAGGGAGCCGAGGGTTTCTTTTGAGGGCTGTTGTGTCGGTGTGTACGAGTGTTTTTCTTTTTGGGGCTCATTTTCCCATATGCACATGTTTTATATTTATGTATGTTCTATGGCTAGAAGGTCTAGAAATGTAATTATGATAACACATGCATGTTAATAAAAGTATAACGACTACAAACTGAGAAGACGTAAAGAATTAAGGGGCTGAGACTCCACAGGTTATAAAAGGGGATCATATAATTTATTAATCATTAAAAAAAAGCAAACATGTAAAAAACCCATGGTCGAGTAAGTGGCTTAGGTAAAAAGTGGAAAAAATAGGGCATGCATATAATAAGAATCATGCTGGCTCTGTGAAAGGGGGGATATTCATCCATTCTTGTAGACATGTGTGGATTTAGTTAGTCATGGAAGCTTGAAGACAATTATGGAATGAGATTGTTTAAGGCTACTTGGAAGACCCTTGAGGGAAGTGGAAATCTTGGAAGTCACAAGACTCTGGAACATTCTTGTGTGACTAAGTGAGGCACCATGTAAGGTGGTGGCACAACCCAAGGGATTACAAGTTCAAAGAAGAGTGTGCACCACTTGGGTGCAAGATGATGGGGAATGTGAGTCTATTGGTTGGAGGTTGTTGGGTTTGGCATGTTGGCTATGTAAGGGCATGAAAGGTTACTTGAAAGAACCATGAGGATAGTGGGAAATCCTATATTGGAAAGAATTTAGAACATCCCTAGTTGGCTGAGATAGGGGTTGATGGGGGATGTGAGTCTGTTGGTTGAAGGTTGTCGGGTTTGGTACCTTGGCTAGTTGACAATATTGCACATGAAATAGGATCTGTGTGAGTTGATGCCCATGGAGTCAAACCTCAACTTGGGGGTGAACTATTTTTGAGAGAAAATGAACAACATGGTCTATGGATGGGTGGAACGCCAAAGGTCTGTAGAGAATTAGGCACAACCTAGAAGGTAAGTATTTATTTGCTATGTTTATTTTCTGCTACAATGTTTTATGTATTTATGAGTCGTATTCTAAACCATAATTAAAAAGTGTATTCATGTTAGAATATGATTGCATGAGTAGTGTATACAAATCAAATAAAATATCTCAAAGAGAGATTTCCAACAAAATACTACAATCACAAAATGGAGTTAATATGGAGTTGTGAATGAAACTGTATGAAGAAAAAATAAGGCATACAATCACTTCAAAATTATGTAACTCAACAACCATAGCTTATATTGGGGTACCAAAGTAGTTAATGGAAATCTAAGAGACTATAGAACCTAGCCATGGAGCTAGATTTGGAAATTTGAATGCATAATTGGTTACGGTATTGGAAATAGCGTGTTGTGATAGAACAAGGGAAATTTGAGTAAATAGGAAAAAATTGAAGAGGCCATAAATTTTAGCTCAAGATCATATTTGGGAAAACAAATAGTTAATAGAAATCTATTAAGAAGGAGAATATTCCTATCAACTTAGAATTTTGGATCAAGGTGGGAAATTTCCTACAACATTCAAATAAAGATAACAGGTGGACTATGAGGGAGGACCAACATGAGAACCAACAGTATGAGAGATAGGTCTTATAGTCATGAGAAAGAGTTCAAAACCATGAAAATTAGAATGGGTAATTTTGGAACAAATTCAAATGTTCATGGAAGGGATAGGCCGAAGGATAAATTCTTAGAAGAGGCCATGGGAAGTCTCCAAATGGAGGTGCTCAACTATAAAGCTAACAATGTGAGATTTATAAGAGAACAACAACAAATCAATACATAAATTTACATATGCTAAATAAATTACAGATGAGATTAGGCCAAGGGTTTGATTCTAGAAAGGAAGAGGAGCATGACTCAAGAGTTAAGAGGAGATATGCTAGAGGTTCAAGAAAACTAGGAGTGTTGTTGGGAATCCTCATCATGCATTATGGAAATCCACTATGAGAACCCATGTTTCCTTAGATCCAGAAAGTAGTTTAATCATGTCACTAGTAAGGAAGTCAAGAAGGAGACTTGACCTAGATAGTTTGCAAGGGGAACTCAAAAGGATAAAGCCACCTACATTTAATGGTGAGCATAAGAATGGGGAAGAGGATGAAGCGTGGCTGTTGGAAATAACAAAGTACCTTCAACTACTGATCCAGGTGGATATTGGTGGCCACCTGCCAAGTCCATCTGGACCCCCATCATTGTCTCTTTCAGCATTTTCAATTTCCTTTATTATAGCACAACTTACTATTTTTAGTAGTTTTTCGGGTCCTGAACTTCCGGAGCCGTTTTGAGGCCCTAAACGACGTTTTTTGGGGAATCCAGGGGCAACATGGGTCCATCCAATGGACGGATGTTGCCCTTCCAAAAATGGTAGTTCTCGGATAGATCTTTCTAACGAGCTATCATACGCGTCAAATGGAGATCGTATGCCAAAGTTACGATCCCGGGAAATTGATGTACCAATTTACCCAAAACAGGGGCCCACAATTTGGCGTTTCATCTTCTAAGGGTCGGTTTTGGAATGTGAAGGGTTTTCCATTGTTTCTCAATAATAAATAGGCCTTCGAGCCTCATTGTAACACAAGTTCGGAACAGTTCAGAGACATGTAGCCGCACATCTCTTCTCAGAGATAAGCTACCATCGTCCTAGCTGGTTTATTTCCAATTCTGGTTGTAAGCATATTTCGGTATTTTCCATTAATGAAATGAAGTGTTATTTCCACTACATCTCTTTGTTTATGGTTATCGCATCTCTGTATTTATGGTTATCTCTGTAATCTATTGCGTTCCTGTATAATTTCGGATCAACCAGGTCCTCACATCACCAATTAGACTTTGGACAAAGATTTTCATTCTCACATCATCATCATTAATTTCATAGTTCTCAAAATAATCTTGCATTTTCTTGGTGTGTTGTTGAGCTATATAGGAGCTAGTACCATCAAAGTAGGTTATTTTACTTTGGTAATCTTGAAGCATAGCCCCTGGATTGGCAGGCAACTGCAAAGGAGCATAACGGTTGGCCATATTTACAGGGATAAATGGGACAGCAAGAAGGAATAAGAGGGTTGGAACAGAGAGGACAGGAGTGGGAATACGAGTAGTGGATGGGGGGGTGGAGAGGATACTTTGACGTGTGGATGAAGAACTTGGAGAGGCTATAATATTGACCGAAAGGACTGCTGCTCTCCCAGGGGTAAGCTCAGATTTTGTAAGATTTTGCTGAAGTATATCAAGGTCTAAATCAGCAGATTCTAAGACTTTCTTGTCTCCTAAGGGTTTTGGGGATCAAGTTAGGATTTTCAAAGATAGCTGGAGTATTGGGATCTGGATTTGATCTGGTGTAACGAATTTTCTTTTTTGGAGTCGGCTTCTAAATCTGTTTTTCGTATTTTTCCTTTGAATATGTTTGAAACAGGGAGACTGATTACCTTTGATTCAGTTCCCCAGTGGAGTCGCCAATAGTGTTAACACTCAGGTTGTTCCCTGGATCCAGAAGGGAATACGGCCGAGGTAACCACTAACCAATCTTTTAGCTGCAGATCCTAGCCAATCTGCAACCAGAGAGGGCTCTCTCTTTATGATTTAGATTTGTTTGATTATATGTTATGCTAGTTATGTAGCACAAGTTTTGTTTGGTGTTTGGAAGATGGCATTCCGTAGAACAAGGCAGTAACTTGAGAGAAGTTCAAACCATTGGGTTGATGGAGTCTAATGGAAATAAACTTCTGGGTATGGTTTCTTTCGCAATAGGAAAATTGCAGAGCAAGATAATTAAACACAGAACAACATTGAAGCTGAAATAGGATGAAATGAAGTCAAGAAATGAAAGGCAATCAAGAATCTTTCATCATGTTGACAGAGGGAAATTGTGTACACATTATCAGGGAGTAATTAAGAATTCCTTGATGATATTTAGTGTGGAAGAACCAGGGAGACAAGAGCAGTTAAGAATCCTTGCCTATGCTATTCCTGTGGAAAACATAAAAAACTACCGGAATTGAACAGAGAGTACAACAAAGTAAATTTTGGGTTATCCTTTTTTCCTGTAACTTAGAACATGATATTCATATGATAAATAAAACACAGATACAGTAAATCAAGAGTAAAGAAAACTTATTGATCCATGTATTAACACAAGAATTCTGCAATACATCCTTCTGCCATCGATTCCACAACCAGCAAATTCACCAACACAACATTCTAGCAATTTTATTTCAGAAGAGTTCTCAAAATTTACAGAGCAGGTCCAGAATGATATTCATCAGCCAACACTAATACATATCTTTAGAAAGTATTTATAAGAAGTTTACAAAATATCTCGTAGGAAAATATGAAGAAATAAATTTATCCATTTACTCTGGCAGGGGCAATAACTGATGTGGAAAACTGCGCAGCAATAAATGAGGAAATAACTATGTTGTACTGGCTGCTTTAGGTGTCTTGTTATTGCTAACTTTTTGGCTCTGATAGTCGGTCGATGGTTGCTTCCCTGATTTGCGTTCCTGATGTGTTGTCATTTGCCACCTGTGCCCGAGTTTGTTTCACCTTTTTGGCACGAATTCCATCCTTGGTTGATTTGATTTTCTGATAGGAGACCCTTATATTACCATTTACCTGTAATGCAGACAGTTTACAAAAAGGGAGAACCAAACTACCTTGGTAAGACCTCCAGCATGCTCTGCCACCATTGATCTGTTGGTAATTGATGCTTTCTCAATTTAATCAATGTCTCGTCAACTTCAGTGTACCTGTAATAATTTGGCTGGAAATAAAAAAGATGTGCTATCCCATGCTAAAAAAAAAACAAACTTTCCAGTTTATCATATAAACTTTGTCTAGAGGGAGGCACTGTCTCTTCTGAGCTTCTTGATGATGTTGTAATGTGATTTTGCACATAGGTATTTAGCCTATGAGCATACTGTTCCTGTTTTAACAACCTCCAATTGCTAGTGACTAGGCTAGGTAAACCTTTGCTCTGTAATATTGCAAATTTATGTCTGAAGGCATCTATTTCTGTCTGCATTTCCTGACATTTTCTTTCTACAATTTGAACAAAATTCCTCATAGTCAGCACCTTCTTGACTCTCAAAATAGTCTCTGTCTTGTTATGAATGTCTAGAGATGCTAATTGTTCATTGGTATGAGTGTTCAAAAAATGAATCATTTGATTGGCTTGGTCAGGCTTGTTTGCCAATAATACTCTGGCCTTTTGAGTTTCATATTGAGCTACCCCTATCAATTCTATCTGGTCAAAAATAGTTTGTATTTTTTTCCATTGATCAACAATAGATTAGCCAATCTTATGCCACAAAATGGTCTTGATTTCTGTCAAAGTTCTATGAAGAGTGAGGTCCTTCTCCAAGGCTTTTATCTTATTCTCTAAGGCCTTCACTTCCCTTGTCTTCTCAGCTACAATCATTTTTTATTTGTCATAACTAACCTCAATTTTGGCTAGTTTTTCCTTGGTTTCCTTTAATTCTGCCATTTGGATCTCCAAAGCCTTTATTTCTTTCATCATCTCTTCCATACTCAGGTTGGCCTCTTGTATTGTTGTTGCTGTAGTTACTGCTGAAGTCGAGGTACCTGCTGTTGATGTTGGACAATGGGAGGGGCTGTTATGGTGACTGCTGGAGGAGGAGCTATGAGAGTTGGAGTTGTTTGAGCTAGCTGAGAGGCCAACTCCTCCTGTTTTCCTTGTAGAGCTGCTTCCAAGGCTTTCTCTGTATCCAGCAATCTTTGGTTCATCCTCATCAATAAACTGACCACATCATCCTCTTCTTTTTGTTGTACCACCTCTGTGGTCTGAGGGTTTATTGTAGCTGGTAGCTTAAGTTGTCTTCTCAAGGTTGCTATGTCTTCCTCCTTCTTTCTTATTAAGGCCTGCGCGCCTTTGGGATCCTTGGGATCATGTCCCAATTCTATGATAATCTCTTCCAAGGATTTTATTCTATTATCCTTGGCTAATGAGGAGGCTTTTTCCAGCTCTAATTGGGCAGAAGTGTTATACAATGAGTTTTGCAGTTTATGAGCCATTAGTGCTTTGTCTGCCAAGGTGGAGTATACCATTTCTCCAGCCTGTTTGTGTAACTCAATCTGGTCTATTTGGTGGATGTCTTTAGCAAGAACTTCCAGATTGGTCCTGATGTAATCTGTAGCTAACTATGGCTGCTGTATAGTGGGCCTGAAGTGACTAAGGGTCATCTTCCCTGCTTGGATATCATAGGCTGCCATTAGCCTTTGCTGATTGGTGGGAGCCATTCTTAACAACTGCTTATATAGCTGAAACCTCACTGGTTCATTTCTAGCTTTGATTTCTGTGAATGCTCTCTTGATATCAGAGCCTTGCTTGCTCTGTTGCTTGGTGGATGTAACCTCCACACCAGGCTGTCTCTATTCCTCCTGTTGAAATGAGCTAGTCCATGTTTCCAAAAATGGAGGGATCTGTTGTTCAGAAGTTCCCTCACCCCTAAGGTTGCCTATTGTTTCTTCTGTGAACTCTTCCTCAGAGTAGGGGTTTAGCCTTTGTCTCTTCTCACCTTGCTGATCTATAGATGCCCCCGTGGGTGTCTCTTCTGGTCTGTCCCTTTTTTTGGCTCTTTCCTCATTATGAGGGGTTTGTAGCACAGGGATCTCGGTTGCCTTTACTTGCGTTGAAGGGCCTTGTTCTTGACCCTTTTCCTGGATTGTAGATGGCTGTTCTGCCATTGTATTTTGCTTCTCTGAATGTTGTACTTCTTTTCCTTTCCCTGCAGGTGGAGTGGTTTCTTGTGCTGGCTGTTGTGAGGGTGTAGCAGCTGATGTGCTCGCTCCAATATGTTGAGGCCGTGTGAAAGGGACCTATACAAAATAATCCAGGTCAATTCTCTTCTCGTATTCTTTCATTTCTTTTTCTAATCTTTCTTCTTCAATAAGATCTTCAACTAGTGTGCCCTCTACCCATTCTTGTCGATTAGCATATTGTTCAATTTGAGGGATTGGCTGGTGCACATATCCTGAAAGCTTGTTTTTGACTCTTCTAAAGCTTATGAAATGTTCAGGGTCATATGGTGCCCAATAAAAGCTTTCTTTCAGCATAAGTTCATCTCTTAGCATCTTGTCTGCATCATTCCAGGCTTTTTCCCTCTTATTGAGAACAAAAGGTCCCAATTGATGTCTTATCTTGAGCTATGCCTTTTTGTTTTTGCCATGGAAATGAGTCAAATCTGCACTACTAAATTTCCTGAAATATTCTAAGGCAAAGAGTCTCATGGGGACATATTTTGGCAGCTTGTAGGGGGATAATTCACAACCATAAATCCTGATCACTTTATGGTTTTGGTAGAAATACCAATCACCAATGCTGTAGCCCCTTGAAAGATGTAAAATTCTCTGCATTTCAGCAGTGAGCCTGCCAAGAGGAGTCATCATCAACAGGCAAGTGGATGGTTAAATGAACATGTCAATGAACTCACAATATGTATAAGGTGAGAGGTGAACTTCATGGAAAACTGAGGTCCAGAAAATGACAGATCTCCTCTCTCCTTTGGAGTCTAGTTTCTTAAGAGGAACTTGGAAACTATCAGGATGATAGTACAACACCAGATGATATATGTAGGATGTATACTTGAACACTCTTTCTCTCTCCAACATCATAAATTGCTCATGGATTTTATTTGCTATGAAGGTGGCATAGTCATACATGACAGCAGGGGGCTGTCCTGGAGTGAAAATGGACATCAATACAAACACAGTTTCATAAAAAAACTCACTGGTTTTGCATCCTAGAATGTAGGATATCATGTCTATTAGGAGTTTCCCTGTCTCATTGAATGAGACTTGATGATAAGGTGGAGGATGATCAGGCTGGCACTATGGTAGCATAAACAACTGACCTAGTCTTGTTATTTCTGAGCTAGGAAGCTTTGCACCTTGATCAAGCAGGAGTTTCATGGTGAGAGGAACTAGAGGCTGAGTTGGCTCAAAGTTCAACATCTCATTTATGGACTGAGGAGTAATATAGAACAGTACAGATCCAGATGGAGTGAGGATTGCTCTTTGTGTGAGATCATAGTTTGCACAACATAAATGAATGAAATCAGGCAGCACATTGGTTGAAGGGAGGTAGTAGATAGGCATGCTGGATTCCCACATTGTCAGGACATCAGTGTTGTTTCTGTGGCTATTTCTAAATTGGAAAAAGGTTTGCAAGTGAGACTTGAGACCCATCATGTCCTTGATCTGGAATTCCCTGTCTGCCAGAGGTAACCATTCCAAGTCCTTATGTGGTGCATTCAAGGGTGCAATGTTGAGAGCCACTGGAGCCTCCATGCTTCAATTGTTTGTGTTTTGACTGGAATGTAGGTTTATGCAACAACAGAAAATAGAACTCTGGCTCTAAGGCTTTTGTCAGGATATTGCAGACTAAGTTTTATCTTGTAGTCACCTCAGTGGGTAGCATTCATGGTAGAAAAGGAAAATTATGCAGAGTGTATTGGGGAAGCTGGATAAAATAGTGAAAATGGCCTCCTTTTGCAAGTGAGTTGACAAATTAATTCATTATTTGGACATTTCTTGGATTCTTTTTGCAGGGGAAGGTTACAGATAGGTGGCTTGGAAAGAAATTTTGCAAATTCTTTCTTTTATCGGCTCACTGTGCTTTTACCTAGGGTTATTGACGGACTTTGTTGGATTTGTAAGTGGAATTTCAGACACAATGAGCTTGAATTTCAGCTTGACGGGTGAGTTTTCAGAGGGAACGACAGTTGACAGGGTTACTATCGAACCAATGGGTATAGTGGTGACTACAGTGCAGAGGTACAGGGGCAGGATTGTGATTTTGGGTGGAATTCTGGTCGTCCAGACGATTCTTACAGAAAAATTTGGAAAGAACAGGGTTTACGAGTGAATTCCGGGTAAATACATGTTTTATGGATGTCTGATGCGTAATGCAGTTGCAAACTGAGCGGAGGAGGCCGGGATTGCCGAGTGGATTTGCCTAGGTGGTGGACTGTAACTTTGGTGTTGAAATGGACGTAATTCACGTGCACAGGGTGCGCAAGTCAACCAAATAGAAATGGACAAAAACAATTGATTTCCCGAGTTTTTATCAAAATTTAGACATTTTCTGGCTTTTGGCACTTTTTGGGGATGACATCAGCATGACGTAGCTTTTGTCCAGTAGTGGAGTGCGGAAGGTGACGTGCTCACTGACGCGAAGGATGACATGGCGGATGAACAGTAGCGCGGGTGATGACGTGATGCTGATGGGATGGTGACGTGGGCAGCAGGACAAATGACTGTTTATGGTTTCCATCGGACTGCCTTTGGTACGGGGGTAGTTTATGTCATAGCGGGCCCGATGCAATGAAAAGACGACAGGTGTCCCGGGGTACGGCAGGAATATCACCATCCGTCGAGTACTAACGACCGGACATTGGGGCGCCTGCGATATTGATGAGGGCCGTTGGATCTGGAGAGTGCGATCCAACGGTTGACGGGAAGGTAAGGTGTCGGAGGTTTATTAAAGGAGTGCGCGCGATATTTCAATGTTTTTATAAAGTTTGGAGGGTTAAAAACTTTGGGTTATCGAGAAATGCGGACATGGTTTTTTTAATTAACCAAACGTTAATTAAAACCCATTTTAATGCGTGGCAGATATGGTTATTTGTTTGACCAAAGGTCTAAAAAATCCTGGCGGGACACGTGGTGGGTTGTCATTGGCCCCAGGTGGACCAAGGACTCCCAATTGTTTTTTAGAACATAGCCATATTAGGTGGGGGCGGGAAATGTATATTGTTTTTGGGTTTTTTGCTTTTTATACATAGTAGGGGTAGGGAAACTTAATATAGGAGTTATATAATAAAGTTAGGGTGTTAATATGACAAATGATAGGGAAATACTAAGTTTATAAAGCAAAACTTAGAGATTTTTTTTAGGAAATGGGATAATTATGTTTACACAAGAAATGTGGCTTGTCTTGACCAAGTAAACACAATGTTTCACTTAGTAATTCTCAAAAATGAAATGGATTAGGACCATTGAGAAAATCTCAATATCCCTAGCGGATGTTAGTGAAGGTTCTGGGGGAAATGAGAGGGGAAGTGAGTCATGCTCCACTGAACTGTAGCCACTTTGCCATGATGCTTGTGATACTCTTTAAAACTGAACATCACCCTACTTCTGCAACATCAGAATTATCTGCCTACCCAACCTAAAACACCTAGCATTTTTTCTTCCTTTGAGTGGGTGCATTTGAACTAGCAAACCCTGCTTTTCCTCTTTTCTTTTGGCTGCCCTCTTATCTAAATCTATCCTTATCTCTACCAAGGGCTCAGATTGAGCAGTTGGGCCCTTTAATTCTCTATCTCATCTAGTGATCTACCAAGCTTGAACTGTTTGAGCAGACCTTATTCTCTATTCTAAAACAAGAAATTTAAACATGATCTAGCCAAGGTTAAACTGTCTGGCCATTCATCAATTGTGAGAAAGTCAGTGATTTCACTTTTCTGAACTTGCTATACAACATGTAGTACAGCAGTAGCTTTCTAACAAGCCACTTCCCTGGTCTTTCTTAGGGATTCCTTTCCTTTCTCTTTATCTTGAATTTTGATTTATTGATAATATGGAACCTTTCCAGCATGGAAAGGATGATCATATTTGGTATTTCCACAGTCAATCATGAAAAATGACACCTATTGGTATAGGAACCTAACACATTGCTTGGTTAATCACAATTTATGATCTTTGTTCATCTAGTTTATTGAGTAAGGTTTATGATGCATTTTTGTTTCCAATCTCAATTACTTAACCACTTTATCCAAAATTAGATTAGCTTGAGAACCATTACCTATCAATGTGACAATTTTAATATGTTTCAAAAAAAACTTATGTGAAACGATTTACATATTTTCTTATTATCAGAAACATGTAAACCATTAGAATCATAATCATTACCACCACCAATTTTACTTTCCAAGTCCACTACCATGATTTGAGCTTCGTCACCTATATCTAAGACCAAATCCAACAGTTTTGTTGTTACTATAATTTTTTTCCTCTGCTTCTTTTCTCTAAACCATTTCAGTCACATATCTCCTCGCAATTTCCAACGATGCTCATCATCATGTCCTTCCTTCTTACAGTGCTTGTAAGATGGTTTTCCATCCTCCCTTTTGATTGAATTGGGCGTTTTCACATTCCATTCTCCTTTTCCTTCTTTTATCTGCATAACTTCCATGGAGAATCAACCACCTTGTTTACTTACTTCAGTATAGGATACTTGTACACAAACCTCATCCAGGTTAGATGGCTTCAAAATAAAAATAGTGTTGTGCATATAGTCATGCAAACAACCAATGTTTTTTAAAAGAGTCTCTTATGTGTTAACTCAGATATTTAGTACCAATGCCTTTTTCCTAAACTCCTCTATAAATTTTGGCACAATATTCCCTTGATGTTGTCACATATCTTTCCATTTCAATTACTGCCTTTCGATTTTGTGCTAATGGGTGAAATTTATTTTTCAATGCCGAAGTTAATTCAAACCAAGAGGTATGTGTTTTACTGTATCACAAACTACTTTTCCACCATATCAATGCAGTACCCACCAAACGAAGAGAGGATAAATGGGATTTTACCTCATCATTGATGATTTGATGCACACTCTAGTAGACCTCCATCTGGAAAATCCAATCATCTAACTTTTTCAGCATTGAGCTACCATCATATACTGGCAAATTTAATTTAATGTCGAATTTCAACAAAGGATTCTTTGAAGTGAGTTTCTATTGATGATATGGAGGAGGAGAATGAGGAGGACTTGAGGGAGGAGAAGAAGGATGAGAAGCCTTCATATATAACTTTTTTGATCAATGAGATTCCCTCTCTAAAATCCTTCCATTTTGATACATTTTGTAAACTATGGACTTCATCTCCATGAAAGTTTCACAAAACTCTTTCTTCAAATCAAAAGGACTATGCTTATCTTCTTGTGAAGATGAAATCTCTCTTCTTCCAGTTGTTTTTTTTTTTTCTCAATCCTATTTCTGAGTCACCTTCCACATGTGTTCCTTCACCTACCTTAAGCTTTCTCCTTGTGATCATACACACACATAAACTAATTATCAAAATTCTTTGATACTAAATATGATCCAAAAAGGTTCATTAATGACTTTGGTTGAAAAATTATTACAAGTGTGTTTTCACGAATCAATCAAAAATTAAGCTCATAACATAATAAGAGTGTGAAGTGTTGAAAATGGCAACAAGAAAATCTTGATTTAATTTTCCCTTGAATTAAACTAGGAGAAAATCGAAATTCCACATCATAAGACAACTTGAATGAGTTAACTGAGTTGTTATCACTCAGATAGCTAATTTAATTCGAGTTGAGTGCCTAACTTGAGTAATGTAGAGTGGTTCCTAAATTTTAGGAGTTTAATTTGAGTTGTAATAGTTTAATTCAGTTAAAATGAGTTAATGTCAGTTAAACTAGTTCCAACTGTTGGAGGAACTGGTAGGAGGTCTAGAAATGGGTGCAGCTTCATGTGTTCAACCAGTTAACTGATAAATCAGCCATAATTAACTTATTCATGCATGAAATTCGAGTTATCCAATTGATATTGGAGTTCAAGGGAAGTGTACTATCAATTGTATAATTTTCCGAGTTCTACAGGTGGTGTATGCGGTTAGAGAAGGGCCTACAAGGATTGAGCAAATCAGGATGGAGATTTCCCTAATTGATAGGGGACTGATTCCTTGAGAAACAACGCAAGGAAATAGGGCTTGTCAGGAAGAAAAATGGGCTAAGTATTGGCTAGAGTCAACTTTTGAAGTAGTGAGATAGATTATACTTATGCATAGATTTCTCAGGTTGAACAAGCATTATATTTCTTCTCTATTTTTATGATCTAATGAAATATAGATAGGAAGGGTTTTTAGCAACAATATTTCCCCTTAGATAAATCTCTGAGCATATGTGATTTAATCTTTTATCATGTTTATGTTGTGATTTCTTGATCGATTAATTGTTTCCGCTGATGGGTAGAGTAGATTCTAGTCTTTTGTTTTACCATATTACCTAAGAAGTTTGAATCTACAATGCATTTCTATATGGTATCAAATCTAGAATCACAGTAGAAAAGAGTATTTGAAGTTTGTGCAGGAGGTTTGAATTACAAGATCAATGTTGTAGGTTTTCTCGAGGACTAAGAAGATGAATTCTACCAGACTCAAGCTCAAGTATGCTTTGTAGGGAACCAAAAATTTTGTGGCATGGAAGAGCCGCATGGAGGTGGTATTAGATGAAAACGAGCTACTAGTTTACATCTAGACATATGTAGTTAAACCCCCAACAGTTGATGCACAAGATCTCGCTTAGTGGAAGAAGGATGTAGCTAAAGCGAGGAGAATCATATTGAAGGGAGTTTGAGATCATATTTTCTTGAATATCAACAGGGAAGAAACTACATTCACTATTTAGAGAACACTGAATGACTTGTTTGAGAATAATAGTGGCTAGAGCAAGCTGGAACAGAAGGACAAGCTGAGAGAGCCTTTTGCTTGAGAAGCAACTTTGTAATACTTGAGTTTTGAAGTTCATCAATAAAGATTCCTCAATTTCTGTAAATCTATGTCTCCCTTGTAGATTGTTTTGGATTCTATTCTCGAACTTGTATGAGCCTTGTTAAGGTTGAAGAAGTCACAAAGTCACAGAAGTAGACCACTGGGCCAGAGTTTGTGTTTCGGCACGAGGATATTATTTAGAATAATTGTCAGATATTGAAGCAATTAAGTAGACATGGTATTTATTATGAACTAATACTCTTGTTGGCATTCGTATTTAAATATATTCAACAACAGATTCGTGATGCTAGATTGCGCAGTAGAGGAGTCTCTTCCCTCTCTGTGATTAAAGTATCAGTCACTAATCTTGTTTATTTCCACATTGTTGCTTTTGTTGTGTGCGCTTTGTAGTTGGTATCAGAACTGGAAGGCTTATCAGGATCATCTCTTGATTTCAACCACTCAGAAACTACCATTTTATGTCCAGGGCTTGAAGAGTTTAGACTGGAAAACATGCCAGGATTAGCCATAAGAGCATAAACAAAGGTAGTTTCTAGTTTAGGAAAAATGATATCACCGGGATTCTTCATTTTTTATTGAAGTGTAGTAGGAAAAACATGGAAAGGCAATTGATCTTGAGGATCTGAGAAATAAGTAGTAGCTTTAAAAATAGGATAAGGAGAGTTTTTCTTTCTCAGACTTTCAACAGAAGTAGAGACAACCCAAACTTGTTTCTTTACTACTTCAAGTGACGTTTTTAAGCTTGTCATCATATCACGAGTCTTATGTGCTACTGAATGTACATTGCCAATCCATTTGGAATTATCATTAATCCATTTTTCTAAAACATCAATAGTTTTAGCAATATGCAAATCATTTGATCCAAGAGTTTTTATTCCATCCAATATTTGATCTCTGGTAAAATCTACCTTTTGAAGAATTTTATCAATTATTCCTTGGATAATTTTATTTTCTCTCGTTGCATATTGATGATTTCTTTCTAGATGTTTAATCAAACTATCTAGAGCAAGATTTGTCCAGTGTGTTGCTGCAACAGATTCTTTGTTTGAAAGATGAGACTGGTCAGATTGAAGTGGAAGTAACTTAAAAATCTTATCATCTTATTTGATAACAAGATTTTTCCAAGGAGAAATTGTTGACTCGGTGCTAAGAATAGTGCCATCTATTAATTCCCATTTGTGTTGTGGCACTTCTGTCTGTAAGGCTGACCCTTACATCATATTCACTCTAAGTTTTTGACAGATGTGTTCTAACAAAAACTGCCCTTTCATCTTGACAGACTGTAAATGTTTCAGAAGATTTGTTTTTTGCAACATATTTTTATATTTACCATCTATGTGAGGGATGATAAGAGGTCTAGGAATTTCAACTAGATTTTCCTTAATCTTTGTTTTTATATCCTCACAAGATAGATTCTTGAACTTTTTAACCAAAGCCATTTCTACCTCATTTGTACTTGGATAATAAAATTCATAAAAATAAATCCATTGGTTATTCTGTTCCATCCAAGTTTTCCGATTTTCATTATTGACTTTGTTGATTGTTGACCTATATTTCTTTGAATAGGTTTTCATTTCTTCACAATATCTATACTCTTGCTGATGAGTGTATAGATCCCAGTTAAACATTTTCTTATACCATTCATTTGAGGGATCATAAGGACTTATTCCTTTGTATATCTTAATAAATTTAATGATTTCTTCATCAGAAGGAAGCTGTATTTTACAAGGAATCTTATTCCTAGGATCCAATCTGTAGCTGGGGATTTCTTCTGCATATCTTAAGCCTTTCGTAGCATATTTTCCTACTAATTGAAGCAAAATTTATTCATAAGCTGAAAAAGGAGTACACTTTGTATATTCCTGTGTTTGATTTCCAGAACTTGGAACAAAACGAATCATGTTTATTCTTCTTCTGTCTTTACCTGCTCTTCTTTTTCATGGGGTTTCGGAAGACTAAGAGTTTTCTGACAAAAGTCAGGAGAACAATGAGGATGACTACATACAGATGGTTGTGGAAACTGTGGAATTTGGAATGCTGGTTGTAGAGTTTGCGCAATCATATTTGATAACATATGCGTGAAGTTCAGATTAGAAGTAAGATCATATGAAGGACTTGGTGATCTTTCAGGACTAGATGCAATAGAGGACATTTGTGGTCTTAATAAGATTTTAGATTTTACAGGGTTTTGTATAACAGGAGGAGGATGAGGTCCACCATGCTCAGATTGTGCACACTCTGAGTGGGGAAAGAAACTAGTTCAAACAAGGCCATTATCTTCTTGAATAGAAGTTTGAGCAGTGATAGGTTGTTGACAGGGAGAAGTATGAATAGAAGATTTAGAGTTTCTTGTGAATAATTTCTCTCCTCTTGATAGAGCATGTTTTCAAATAGAAAAATACATTCCTAATCTGATTTCATTTTCTGCTAAAGAAGAACCCAAAGATACAACTGTACATAAAGCTATTGATAGAAGTTCTTGGAATGCTTTTTGGTCAGTTGCTCCTGATAAAAGGGAGTTCATGAAATCAGAATATCATAAAGATTGGTCTACTTCTTCCACATATTCATGGAATATTGACAATTGCTTTGAAGCAGAAATACTGTCTACATTGAGTTCCATGTTGGTCTGCTACCGCACATATTAAGCAGATGACATTTCTCCAAAAAATGCAACCAGGAAAATCATCAGTGGATTCGAAGGACTCCTTGATTCTTGGATTAAAGCAGAAATTCATTATGATCCTGTCCTCATTCCTTCTTAGGAAACATTTGTGGTAATGAACCTAGATAATACTACATCTATGGATCCACAAACTTCATTACCTATGAATAACATGGTTGGTTTCCTAATGCATGGCATTCTTGTCAATTTTTGTGGTTATCCTCAGATCAATAATGAACTTGTTGTAGTCACACTTACATCCATGAAGCTTACTAATATGCAGCATTTTGATGAATATTTTATGGAATATCTCCATCATTTGCATACTCTTTCTTCTGACATGATTCTAGATCCCAAATTGAAAGAAATCTTCATTTCTTATTTATCAAATTGGGTAACTACTTCCATTTTGAATAAGCTTCCTAGAAAGATTGGTGCCTATAAGTTTGGTGTTATAAGACAAGCTATTAAAGCTATCACTGTTGAACTCTGCTCCCAGATGAAAGTTGCTTGAGCTGCCACCAGCTCCACTAAACCACATGGATATCACCAACTATGTAAACAATGGCATTTACATGGCTCTAAAAGTTTAGGGGGATATGATCGTCATCACTCTAAAAAGAAAGCTTACTCTAAGAAAACTCTTAGATCCCCAGAAAACAAAAAAGTCATTCATAGAAGGCCTCCCAGAGAATACAAAAAAACACGCCAGTTTCATCAAAGTCCAAAATAGAAGCAAATATTTTGCTTCCATTGCAATGAAAAAGGACATATTGCTCCAAATTGTCCAAAATTGAAAAAAGACAAACAACAATTTGGTAAGAAGAAACAATTTAGCTATAAGAATAAATTTGGCAAGGTAAATACTATTGATTTCCTATCTAGCTATTTTTCACTCATTCTGCAGATATTCCCTCTCATATAAAGCATATCAATATATTCTACAAGAGAGTCAAATAAAAAGGTACAGTTTTATCATATTCAAAGATGAAGTGATTGCAGACTATGGTAGATTTCTTGGGATATGTGATTTAATATGGATCATATTACATTATGCAACATAGTCTTGATTTCATAGATAAGTTTCCAAACAAACTCACTGATAAAACTCAACTACAAATATTCTTGGGTAGTTTGAATTACATCTCCAAATTTGTTAGACATTGTGCCCAAGACAGAGCCTTATTGAATAAAAGATTGCAAAACGATCCAATTCCTTGGACAGAGGATTTAACAGAGGAAGTCAGAATAATTAAAGGAAAAATTAGGAATATTTCTCCTTTAAGCACAATCAATGAAGAGTGGCCTAAAACCATCATTACAGATTCTAGTGATATCGGATGGGGTGCAATCTTCTACCAACATGATCCTAATAAAAACAAAATGGAACATGAAATTTGCCAGTATGCCTCTGGAATTTGGTCAACTACACAAAAAAATTGGTCCAGCCTAACGAAAGAACTTTGAGCTGTCTGCCTTGGCATTGCCAAATTCAAATATTTTTGTGATCTATAAACATTTTACAGTCAAAACAGATTTCCAAGCCCTTAATTTTTCTATCCATAAATATGAATTTGAAGATGCAGTAATGATTAGATGGATCATGACATTGGCCCAGTATTGTTTTGATGTAGAGTTCATTTCTGGAGTTAAGAATTCCTTTGCAGATCTTCTCAGTCAGGAATTTTTACAGAGAAATGATGTAAATAATCTCAGATGTAAAATCATAAGAAGATTAGAAAATGAGATTCACATTTAATGTGCTGATGGTTCTCACACTTTCGATTTGCAGAAACCTCTACTCGATTATCAAGAAGATTGGTTTCCAATGAAAGAAATCAAATATCGGCATGGAACTGGACAACATTATTTCTCATGGGATGATCAAATGAAAAGAAATGATGAAAATCTAATCTGCTGTGAAATCTACATTGATTTCCTCCTATTGCCACCTGACCTTCAAAACTATCAAGATCATGAACGACAAGAGAAATCCTGGTATACAGGTATGTGTTTTGAAAATAAAACTAACTCGTTTTTCTATAGTGTGTAGTTTTCTTTTAGATACCATGGAATGCAAGTTACACAAATTTAAGAACAAGACCCCACACCTGAATGGTTTAAAGAATGGTGGAAAATTTATGGTATCAGTCCTTTACGTTTTTACCCATTCTCTCTCAGGTTATTACAACTTCCTGGATTTACAGAACCACGAGCATATCAATCAGGAATTTATACAAAAGGATTTTGGATATCAACAATATCACCAATTATCACATGCTTGCAGCACTCTGTGCCAAAGGATCTTTTCATTGGTTTATTACATGAAATTTTTTCTTCAGAAGATTCGGGGGAAGTATGAGTGGCTCTTTACATGACTATGAGTCATTTCATGCCATGACAGATCCATATTTAAATCCTTTTGGCCCACTACCTTTTCAGGATGAAGTACCAAAATATGCTAAAATACCAATTTGGGAATGTGAGGAAGAAATTTACTCACAGTATTTTAATAATGACTCCTTGACTAGGTTTAGATAACATCATTATTCTCGTGAACAAATAGAACATTTTGTCATTTTTTAATGTCTTTCTGTCTGACTTTGGTGGCAGACAGGTTTTTTGTAAGGTTCCCTGAAAAAGAATCTCTTACGGTGTAATCAATCCCACACATATAATTAAATAAAGGGATAAGGATAAATATAAAATATTTTATGATTGAATCATTGTGCGGATGTCCTCCGGGTTACCCGAAAGCAAGATTCTATCATATTTGATGTAAGGATTTGATTTTGATGTAAAGTAAGATTCTCTCATATCCGATATGGAGGTATCACCTAACCCAGTACTTGGAGGATCTATAAATAGATCAAGACTAGGGAAGGGAGGCATTCGGGATTGGAGAGATTGAGAGAGCCTTTTGCTTGAGAAGCAACTTTGTAATACTTGAGTTTTGAAGTTCATTAATAAAGATTCCTCAATTTCTATAAATTTATGTCTCCTTCATAGATTACTTTGGATTCTATTCTCGAACTTGTATGAGCCTTGTTAAGGTTGAAGAAGTCGTAAAGTTGCAGAAGTAGACCATTGGGCTAGAGTTCGTGTTTTGGCACGAGCATATTGTTCAGAAAAATTGCCAGATATTGGAGAAAATAAGCAGACCTGGTATTTATTATGAACTAATAATCTTGTTGGCATTCGTATTTAAATATATTCAACACCATATTCGTGATGCTATATTGCGCAGTAGAGGAGTCTCTTCCCTCTCTGTGATTAAAGTATCAGTCACAGATCTTGTTTATTTCTGCATTCTCTCTTTCGCTCTGTGCACTTTGTAGTTGGTATTAGAGCGAGGTTGTAAGTATTTCCGCTTTCTTCATGTTGTTAGAAAGTATTGGTTATGGATACTTTTTCTCCAGCCTGAAGTTCTCTTCATGAATTTAGTGATAAAATTTTTGATGAAATTATTAGAGAAGAAGAAGAGAAGGAATGTAATGAAAGAATACAATTTGGTTTTCACACTGTCGTCCATGATAAAGCTATTACATTATTAACTGAACATAGTAAGTCTGGTTCTTGGTCTTTACCAAAAATAGACCCCAAAGATGTCCATAAAAATCTGGGATTATTAGACACTATACAATACTGGAGATATAAGGTTGAGGAAGAAATTCTACAAACCTACAGTAATAATCGTCTACTTCAAACAATGAATATCTTGAAGCATTCTGAGTTTACAGCTGCACTAAAAGATCGTCTCAATTTTGCTCATTTTGGTCATGTCCAAATTGGAATTCAGCCACTACATAGAAAAGGTCAAGACGATGATGTCTTCTCTTATGTTTTTTATCACCGATGGAAAACATTTCATAAAGATTTAATTGGAGGATGTCAAAGAACATTAGCCTATGGTCCAATATCTTGGTCTTGTGTTCCTGATTTTTCTATTTCCTTAGATGATCCTAATGCCATCAATGCTCTAATGCTCATCATCCAAACACATGGATATGATGATTTTGAAGATTATAGCAATAATGTCGCTATTTGATTGGCGATGTGTCATCAAATTTTATAAGGAGACCACTCCTTTTGTTGTCTAACAAGTTTCTGAAACCTCTGAGTTCACTACTTTAATCACTCATGACTATGGCTTAAATCTTGTTGCTCCTCAAATGATATCTCATTGAGATCTTAAACCGCCAACAGAATGGGTCACAAATTGGGCTTCTATTCGTACTTCTCCCTGTCCACAGCTTATCACTGCTCAAACTTCTATTCGAGAATATAATGGCCTTTTTCAAACTCGTTTCTTTCCCCAATCAGAGTGTGCACAGTTTGAGCATGGTGGACCTCCTCCTCCTCTTGTTATACAAAACCCTCTAAAATCTAAAATCTTAGTAAGACCACAAATGTCCTCTATTGCATCTAGTCTTGAAGGATCACCAAGTCCCTCATATGATCTTAATTCTTATCCAAACTCCATGCATATGTTATCAAATATGATTGCACAAACTCTTCAGTCTCAGCATTCAAATATTGTTCCTCCTAGAAAAATCAATATGAAATAAACATTCCAAATTCCATAGTTTCCACAACCATCTGTATGTAGTCATCCTCATTGTTCTCCTAAATTTTGTCAACAAACTCCTAGTCTTCCAAAACCCCATGAAAAAGAAGAACATGATAAAGACAGAAGAAGAATAAACATGATTCGTTTTGTTCCAAGTTCTGGAAATCAAACACAGGAATATACAAAGTGTACTCCTTTATCAGTTCATGAAGAAATTTTTCTTCAATCAGTAGGAAAATCTACTACAAAAGGCTTAGGATATCCAGAATAAATCCCTAGCTATAGATTGGATCCTAGGAATAAGATTCGTAGTAAAATACAGCTTCTTTCTGATGAAGAAATCATTAAATTTCTCAAGATATACAAAGGAACAAGTCCTTATGATCCCTCAAATGAATGGTATAAGAAAATGTTTAACTAGGATCTATATACTCATCAACAAGATTATAGATACTGTGAAGAAATGAAAACCTATCAAAAGAAAGATAGGTCAACAATCAACAAAGTCAATAATGAAAATTAGAAAACTTGGATGGAACAGAATAACCAATGGATTTCTTTTTATGAATTTTACTATCCAAGTACAAATGAAGTACAAATGGCTTTGGTTAAAAAGTTCAAGAATCTATCTTGTGAGGATATAAAAACAAAGATTAAGGAAAATCCAAATGAAATTCCTGGACCTCTTATCATCCCTCACATAGATGATAAATATAAAAATATGTTGCAAAAACCAAATGTTCTGAAACATTTACAGTTTGTCAAGATGAAAGGGGAGATTTTGTTAGAACACATCTATCAAACCCTTAGAGTGAATATGATGCAAGGGTCAGCCTTAAAGACAGAAGTGCCACAACATAAATGGGAATGAATAGATAGCACTATTCTTAGCACTGAGTCAGCAATTCCTCCTTGGAAAAATCTTGTTATCAGACAAGATGATAAGATTTTTAAGTTACTTCCACTTCAGTCTGACCAGTCTCATCTTTCAGACAGAGCATCTATTGCAGCAACAAACTAGAAAAATCTTGCTCTAGATAATTTGATTAAACATCTAGAAAGAAATAATCAAAATGCAGCCAGAGAAAATAAAATGCTCCAAGAAATAATTCATAAAATTCTTCAAAAGGTAGATTTTACCAGAGATCAATTATTAGATGGAATAAAAGCTCTTGGATCAAATGATTTGCATATTGCTAAGACTATTGACGTTTTAGAAAAAGAGATTAATGATAATTCCAAATGGATTGGCAAAGTACATTCAATAGCAGATAAGACTTAGGATATGATTACAAGCTTAAAAACGTCACTTGAAGTAGTAAAGAAACAAGTTTGGGTTGTCTCTACTTCTGTTGGAAGTCTGAAAAGAAGAACGCTCCTAGTCCTACTTTTAAAGCTACTACTTATTTCTCAGATCCTCAAGATCAATTTCCTTTCCATGTTGTTCCTACTACTCTTCAATAAAAAATGAAGAATCTTGGTGATATCATTTTTCCTAAACCATAAACTACCTTTATTTATGCTCCTATGGCTAATCTTGGAATTTTTTCCGGTCTAAACTCTTCAAGCCCTGGACATAAAATGGCAGTTCTTGAGTGGTTGAAATCAGGAGATGATCATGATAAGCCTTCCAATTCTAATACAGTACTCAACAAATTTGAAGCAGCTCCCTCTGCTCCTCCTACTCTAGAAGATTTAGAGTTTCTTGTGAATAATTTTTCTCCTCTTGAAAGAGCAAGTTTTCAGATAGCGAAAGACATTCCTGATATGATTTCATTTTTTTATGAAGAAGAACCCAAATATACAACTGTACATAAAGTTACTGATAGAAGTTCTTGGAATTCTTCTTGGTCACCTGCTCCTGATAAAAGGGACGTCATGAAATCATAATATCCTAAATATTGGTCTGCTTCTTCAACATATTCATGGAATATTGACAATTGTTCTGAAGCAGAAATATTGTCTACATTGAGTTCCATGTTGGTCTGTTACCGCACATATTTAGCAGATGACATTTCTCCAATAAATGCAACCAGGAAAATCATCAGTGGATTCAAAGGACTCCTTGATTCTTGGCTTAAAGAAGAAATTCATTATGATCCTGTCATCATTCCTTATTGGGAAACATCTATGGTAATGAACCTAGATAATACTACATATATGGATCCACAAACTTCATTACCGGTGAATAACATGATTGGTTTCCTAATGCATGGCATTCTTGTCAATTTTTGTAGTTATCCTCAGATCAATAATGAACTTGTTGCAATCACACTTACATCCATGAAGCTTACTAATATGCAGCATTTTGAATCCCAAATTGAAAGAAATCTTCATTTCTTCTTTACCAAATTGGGTATCTAGCCATTTTGAATAAGCTTCCTGGAAATATTGGTGCCTATAAGTTTGGTGTTATACGACAAGCTATTAAAGCTGTCATTGTTGAACTCTGCTCTCAGATGAAAGTTGCTTGAGCTGCCACCAGATCCACTAAACCACATGGCTATCAACAACTATGTAAACAATCGCATTTACATGGCTCTAAAGGTTTAGGGGGATATGATTGTTGTCGCTCAAAAAAGAAAGCTTACTCTAAGCAAACTCTTAGATCCCCAGAAAACAAAAAAGTCATTCATAGAAGGCCTCCCAGAGAATACAAAAAAACACGCCAGTTTCATCAAAGGCCAAAACAGAAGCAAATATTTTGCTTCCATTGCAATGAAAAAGGACACATTGCTCCAAATTGTCCAAAATTGAAAAAATACAAACAACAATCTGGTAAGAAGAATCAATTTAGCTATAAGAATAAATATGGCAAGGTAAATATTATTGATCTCCCTTCTAGCAGTGAAGAAATAACAAATTCGGAAAATTATTATGATCTAAATGACCAGATACATGTTGTTTGTGAAGAAGAAGATTCTGAAGTTGAATATTGCAAAGATCCACACTGTAATGAATGTTTTCAAGAACTCTGTGAGTGCAATGATCTTGACATTTGAAAATGTAATGCAGTCAGAATGTTTAGACCACTATCAAATGAAATCTTAGATCATGATGAGCTTTCTAGAAATTATTTTACACAAATGGTTAATGTTGTTGATCCAAAACTCAAAGAAATGTATAAAGGATTGCTAATGACCCATCTTCAACAGTCCAAGTCACAGCAATATCAAGAACAACAAAAGACACAGATAAATCATCAACATAGCTATATCCTTTTGCAACCTTATTTTCAGTTGATGGTCTAACAAGATAATTCAGACAACAAACAATTAAAGATGATCTTCCTCCAACACTTCCTGCAATTAGTCAAGCTATCAAAGATCTCAGAAAAGAAGTCATAGAGAATAGAAGACTATGTATTGAAGCACATCAGGGGCACAATATACATTCTTTACATGCACAACCCACAAAAGGAGAATCTTCACAGACAAAACAGAAAGAACCAGAAAGTCAGGCTGATCCATATCATGATCCAATGAAAGGGATTTTCAAATCTAAGGACTTTGAAATTCCAAATGAAGAATTTTGCAGATCCTAGATCTGGATTAGGAATGAATGCAATGAACGTAGATGTAATGTACTGTGTAAAAATGAAAATCAAAATTGGTTCTTCCATAGAATGGTGGAAGGTTCTAATTGATACAGGTTCAAGATTGAACATAGTAAACGACATTGTAATTCCTTATCGTCAAATACAAAAGACAAAGTGTCCAGGAGTTGTTACTACAAGTGGAGAAATCAAGACAACGGAAGAAGCTATAATAGATGTCTTCATTTCTCAATCTGAAGGAATTCAAGTTCATGCTCCATTAGTCACAGGGCTTGATTGTGTTATGTACTTAGGAACTCCTTTCCTGAGCAATTTCAGAAGACATGGAAGCACTTATGATGAAAAATCACAGAAATGGGGATATTTTCTTCTCTTCAAAGGTATAGATTATTTCTATGATTTTATTCATTCCAATTCTTTTAATAGATTGAGTAGAATTGATAGGTTACATAATACCTTGGCAAAAATGGAGAAGAAGAAAGAAATGCTCAAGATTGATGAAAATCTTCTGAAAGGAAAATTTGAAAAAGAAATAAGTGAGATCTCTCAGAAACTAAAACCTTGTTGTTCTGAAGATCCAAATGCCTTTTGGCATATTCATAAACATGAAGTAGAATTGCCTTTGAAAAAGGAATTTCATGGAAAACTCAAAAGATCAAAAGCAATAATGATGAGTTATGAACAACTCAGGTATTGTAAAGAAGAAATAAAATCCTTACTGAAAAAAGGTTTGATCATCAAATCTCATAGCCCTATTGCTTGTTTTGGACTTTATGTCAACAAACACTTAGAGATTATCAGAGGAAAGCAAAGATTGATAGTAAACTACAAGCCTCTGAACAATATTCTTAATTATGATTCTTATCCCTTACCAAAGCCCTCAGTTCTTTTTCCTCAGATATCACAGTCAAAAATATTTTCCAAGTTTGATTTAAAGTCTGGTTTCTCGCAAGTAGGCATAAAAGAAGAAGATAAGTGGAAAACAACGTTTTAAGTATCAGAAGGACATTTTGAATGGAATATTATGCCCTTTGGACTAGTAAATGCTCCATCCGCCATCCAGAGTATTATGGATGAAACGTTTGAAGGTATGGATGATTTCTTGAAGAAATATATTGATGATGTTCTAATTCATTTTGCAAATATTCCCTCTCATATAAAGCATCTCAATATATTTCTTCAATAAATCATCCATACCTTCAAAAGTTTCATCCATAATCCTCTGGAAGGCGGATGGAGCATGTACTAGTCCAAAGGGCATAATATTCCATTCAAAATGTCCTTCTGGTACTGAAAATGTTGTTTTCCACTTTAATCACAAAGAGGTAAGAGACTCCTCTACTACGCAATCTAGCATCATGAATCTTGTTTATTTCTGCATTCTCGCTTTCGTTGTGTGCGTTTTGTAGTTGGTATCAGAGCAAGGTTGAAAGTATTTCCACTTTCTTCCTATTGTTACAAAGTATTGGTGATGGATACTTTTTCTCCAGCCCAAAGTTCTCTTCATGAATTTAGTGATAAAAGTTTTGATGAAATTCTTAGAGAAGAAGAAGAGAAGGAATGTAATGAAAGAATACAATTTGGTTTTCACACTGTCGTCCATGATAAAGCTATTACATTATTAAATGAATATAGTAAGTCTGGTTCTTGGTATTTACCAAAAATAGACCCCAAAGATGTCTATACAAATCTGGGATTATTAGACACTATACAATACTGGAGATATAAGGTTAAAGAAGAAATTCTACAAACCTCCAGTAATAATTGTCTGCTTCAAACAATGAATATCTTGAAGCAATATGAGTTTACAGCTGCACTAAAATTTAGGCTCAATTTCGCTCATTTTGGTCATGTCCAAATTGGAATTCAGCCACTACATAGAAAAGGTCAAGACGTTGTTGTCTTCTCTTATGTTTTTGATCGCCGATGGGAAACTTTTAATAAAGCTTTAATTGGAGGATGTCAAGGAACATTAGCCTATGGTCCAATTTCTTGGTCCTGTGTTCCTGATTTTTCTATTTCCTTAGATGATCCTAGTGCCATCAATTCTCTAATGCTCAGCATCCAAACACATAGATATGATGATTTTGAAGATAATAGCAATAATGTTGCTATTCATTGGCAATGTGTCATCAAATTTTATAAGAAGACCACTCCTTTTCTTGTCCAACAAGTTTATGAAACCTCTGAGTTCACTACTGTAATCACTCATGACTATGGCTTAAATCTTATTGCTCGTCAAATGATATCTCGTCGAGATCTTAAACCACCAACAGAATGGGTCACAAATTGGGCTTCTATTCATACTTCTCCCTATCCACAACCTATCACTACTCAAACTTCTATTCGAGAAGATAATGGCCTTGTTTTAACTCATTTCTTTCCCCAATCAAAGTGTTCAAGATGCAAAATAATGACACAATTCTGTACTACCTGAGCAAGTTTACAAAGTGTCATGATGAACTTGGCAGGTTTGATGTGACTATCCTTGAAGAAGATTTGGTAGCTCTAGCTTTATTGGTCTTCCCAAGAGTTGGCATAGTTATCAAGATTTCATTAATGTTAGAGATAAACTACCAAGTTGGGAGTGGTTATGGTCTGATATATTACATGAAGAAATAAGGCAGGACAACCGAGATGGGACCTCATTCCAAGAAATGGAAAAGGACCTTGCATTAGTGAGAAAAGGAAATAAATCCAAAGGAAAGAAGTCCCAAGGCGAGGAGGGAAATAAGAAATTATTGTCCAACATCAAGTACTTTCACTATCATGAATTTGGGCACTATGCCACAAAATGTCTACAGAAGAAGGTAAGCAAGAAGGAGCCTACAGTAGCAGCAGTAAGTGAAGCTCTAGCTTCAAAATTCAAGCTTGATTTTACTCTCATTGCATGCATGGAAATGACAGTAATGGGAAACATGTGGTATCTTGACAACGATTCCGCATTCGATATGACAGGGAATAAAGATATCTTTAGTGACTTGGAGGAGAAAGACCTCAAGAAAAACATTGAGTTTGGATACAACAGGAGGTATAACTTGACCGGTATCGGTACAATTAATTTTCAGAAGGAATCTAGCTCCCCTCTTAGACTCAAGGATGTGATGTTTGTTATGGGTCTAAAGAAGAATATTTTTTCCGTAGCGGTATTAGAAGATCATGGCTATGATGTTATAGTTAGCAAAGGAAAGGTTTTCCTTAGACACATTGCCATAGGACAGTTGAAGCAGATTAGTGTACGAGTCAAGAACCTATATGCACTTGAGGTCAAAGATGAATGCGAAGACTTGAGGAGGAATACAAAGGTTAGAGACTTGGTGTTTGAGAGGGAGCATGATTTACCTCTCAAAATGGAACCTCATGAGTAGCCTCAGCAAGTTTTGGAGAAACCACAATTGGAGAAGAAGAGAGGAGATAGAGTGGAAACATCCACTCAAGCATAGACCTCAAGTAGGGGAAAATTTTGAGCTAGGTGGGCAAAGGGAGAACATGTAGCCATATCTCCAGGTACGAGGTGGGGTGATATTAAGCAATAGTCCCAAGAGTTGCAGAAATATGGGTAGGGTCCATTGAGGTTTTTTTGTGTCATGGATCATTACCTTGCTACAGGGCCCCATAATATTTAGTAGCAGGAGCATCAATGTGAGTTAGATACTAATGAGTGCAGAGAAGAGTTGATAGAAGAGTAGGAGGCTCAGTAGCAGATTTAGCAACAACACAATGTTTCCAGTAGATAGTTGCAGATTGATTCAATGATTATTTATTTATTTATTTATGGATTTTTTTCAGTTGCATATGTTATAGTAGCAACAACAATAGTGATGAGTGTTGCATGCAATACATTCCAAAGGTGTTATATCAGGGTAGATGTGAATCCCTTTCTTGTTGAGAGGGACTGTTGAAAATGGAAACAAGAAAATCTTGATTCAATTTTCCCTTAAATTAAATTAGGAGAAAATATAAATTCTACATCACAAGAAAACTTGAATGAGTTAATTGAGTTGTTATCACTCAATTAACTTAGTTAATTCGAGTTGAGTGCCTAACATGAGTCATGTAGAGTGGTTCCTAAATTTTAGGAGCCTAGGTTGAGTTTAAATGGAGTTGTAATAGTTTCATTCAATTAAAATGAGTTAATGTCCATTAAACTAGTTCTAACTATTGGAGGAACTAGCAAGAGGTCTAGCAGTGGGGTGCAGCTTCATGTGTTCAACCATTTAACTAATAAATCAAACATTAATTACTCATGCATGCATGAAATTTGAGTTACCCAGTTGAGGTTGGAGTTCAAGGGAAGTGTACTATTAGTGGTATAATTTTACGAGTTGTACAGGTGGTTCATGCAGTCAGAGAAGGGCCTATAGGGATTGCACAATTCAAGATGGGGATTTCCCTATTTAATAGGGGACTAATTCCTTATGAAACAACACAAGGAAATAAGAGATTGGAAAGCAACAAAATTGGCTAAGTATTCGACAAAGTTAACTTGTGAAGCAGTGAGATAGATTATACTAGTGCAGAGATTATTCAGGTTGAATAAGAATTGTATTTCTTCTCTATTTTTATGATCTAATGCAATACATATAGGAAGGGTTTTTGAGCAGCAAGCTTTCCCCTTAGATAAATCCATGAGCATATGTGAATGAATCTTGTCTCATGTTTATGTTGTGATTTCTCGATTGATTAATTTTTTTACGTTGATGAGTAGAGTAGATTTAAGTCTTTTTTTTTATCATATTACATAAGAAGTTTGAATCTAAAAGGAATTTCTACATGAAGAATTGGAGGAATTGTAGAAAACATAAGACAAAACAACAAGCTAACAATAAGAATACACACGAGATTTGATAAGGGAGTTAATCCAACTTAAAGACTACACATTAGAGAACTTTTGAGGTCTAAAATGGGCATCCTAAGGAATGTGATAAAAATAATAGTCGAAATAATAAAATAAAATTAGATTACATCATCTAATTTTAGAGGGAAAAAAGGAAAAAAAGACTTTTCAATTCGTATTTTAAACTTATGTCACTATTATTTTACTCAAATTTCAAATGGAAGCACTTGTTGGATGCGGAATTTAATTCCTCATCCAAGGAGTACCCATGTTGCATGCTTTCGATGGACCTTTCTACACGAAAAATGAGAAATACATGAAAAGACGTGATTGCAATAATGCTTTTAATGTATTTCTCATTTTTCATGTAGGAGTGTCCATCGAAAGCCTGCAACATGGATAGTCCTTAGATGAGGAATTAAATTCCGCATCCAACAAGTGCTTCCGCTTGAAATTTGAGTAAAATTGTAGGGAGATAATTTGAAAATACTAATTGAAAAAGTAGTTTTTTTATTTTCTTATTTTTTTAATATTTTTACTTTTTTACTCCAAAAATGGTAAATCCTCCACCATGATTGAGATCATCATCTTGAATCCTATTGGTTCTTATGAAGTTGATTTATGGTTGTACATTTTTGTTTTGAGGCCCATTTGTTACCTCAAAATTTCTCTAATGTCTCCTAGACCTTTGATCTCTAATGGGGAGGTATTTTTTATTAATCATCAAAGTCTTCAAATTACATGGAAAGTACATTGAAAAATTATTTTGCTAGTTACAATGTATTATGTTCGACTCCATGAACTCATTGCAAAAATCGACACTAAAAAAGACTAACTATATCCTCCAAAAATGGCCTCCAAAGTTTCATTATTTCGTTGGTTACAGGCTTTGGCTTTGCATAAACTATTCATGTCTCTATTCATTATCAACATTTAATGTACAAGAACACTAGTATATTTGTAATATTTAATGCCCCCTTCCATATTTTTCCGCTTTTACAAGCCCTTGGGGTAAATGTGAAACAGAATGCCACTATGACATGAACTGACCTCCTATCTCTAGTTAAGGCCTATAACTGAGACTTACTAACGACAAACTAATATCCTACAGGGACTAAAAATCACCCAGAAGCTGAAGAAACACCCTAGGTGGTCAATCCCTAAGTTAGAACTTTGTTTCAGGGACTTAGACTCCAAACTGCACCCTTAACACTCCCTGCATGTGGTTTAAGGCCCATAACCGCACTCACAAGCCTGGCTCCATGCAATTGTGACCTAAATTGCTCTGTTCAATGCATGTGGTCCTAAGATCTGAAAAAAAAAATCTAGGCCAAATTCTAGACCCTTGCCTAGAACTATTTGAGACTTCTCTAAATGATAAATGACATAAGGATGTTGGTAAACATACAAAACTTGAACAATAACTTAACTTAACTAGACCAAACCATGACAGTCATTTCATCAAACATATGGTGAACATGTAACCTACAGGTCATGAATGCATATCTAATCATATGAGTCTGAAACTTATCTGAGAATCACCAAGAAGGTCTAATTCCCTCTCCTAATAGCTTCAATAACACTTGTTAGCCCATGCATTCATTAATCATAAAATACTTATCAAATCCTAAACAAGTCATAGATAGAGCACATTACAAATCCATGTTTATAAACATCATATAACTAGATTATTAACCATGGAATAATATCCATCAAATCATTATAATATCAAGTATAAATTATCATATAATACACTAGGAAAATAATTCTTATTAACTTATGCAAAATTCAACAAGTCGGGGACTTCCACGTACCACCCGACCATAGATTTAGTTGAACCAAATCTTTCTTTCAGCCAATCACCCCTGTGCCATCTTCCAAGCATGAATGTGGGATATCAAGACATAAACAACCATCTCTTCCCAGAGATTAAACCACCTCCACCCTCAAGCTACCACGATCTTTTCAAAACTAGTCAAGAGATCACAAAACCGAAAACAAGATTGGATGCCTCAAAGTTTCTTCACCATTACTTTGAGGAATTTACTTGTCTCCACCGACCTATTGAGGGATTCCTAGAGATTAAACCACCTCCACCCCCAACCCTTGGGAAATTTCCTAAGACCACCTCACCCAGTTCCAAATCCTTCCAGCATTCCACAACTCAACCATAAAAGAATACCATCACACCATGGTTATCCAGGAAATGGCAAGGAAAAGCTAAAATCACTGTCAAACTTGGAAACACCCATGCTAATGACAACACATGAACCAAATAAAAAAATGTGTGTACCATGCATTCACACCTTGGCTAGGAAATCACACATGCAACCTATTACCTACACAATCCTCCTTTTGAAGCTTCTTGATCCAACCTTCCTTGCTTGTCCTTTGCTTTCCTTTTTTCTTCCTTGGCTTTCTTTCTTTATTTCTCCTCTTGGTGCTCTTCTCTCTTTGAAACTAATTCCAAATCCAAACAGAAAAAAAGTTGTGAACTGATTTGCAAAAGCATTTTTATCATTGAGGCCTCTATTTTCTTCATTTTTCTTCGCTTTTCCTTCAATTTCCCTCCCATGCAAATATGTGCCTTTTCATCTCCCTTTTCTCCTATTTTCCTTTATTTTCATAAATAATGCCAATTAATGCCTCTTTTCCTTTTGTCAATTTCCTTATCCGTAAATAAATCGAAAGTGACACCCACTAGGATGTTTTTACAAACATTTTGCCTGGAATGCATGTCCCATGACATTGGTCTTATTATTTTTCCTTTATCACATGAACTTTTAACCCAGGGTTGTTACATAATATATAAAAAATATAGTGTCTAAGCCACCTAGGGTCAAACCTGCGAGGGTTGGAACTCATTATAACAAATATAACCATGTTCCAATTTTATGTTACGACAATCGACCATCAATCGAATTACAAACTTACACCATATATATCAAACTATAGTTGTGTATACAACCCAAGAAACTATATAATAAACATATGATCCATGGTTAACTTTAAAATCCATATGCGTGCGTATATGATATAGTTTTGAACCATATAAGAAATGATACATTATATATTAAGCCCATGGAAATATAATTCACCCGTACCATATTTTTTATACTATATAGTCTAACGTTCCAATGCATGAGCTTCATTTGGTGGAGTCATGACTATGTTTGGCAGAGCCACCATATATGGTGAGCTCCGTCCCCACTTTTCTTCCAAACTAAAACAATACATATTTAAATTTAATTTCTTGCCCTTAACTTCACAACCAAATGGTGTGGTTTAATGGTAAATATTCCCACTGTTGCCTTGGAGGTCATGGCTTCAAATCTTTTTGGGTGTGCCTAAACAATATTTTGACCCATGCTACTCTGATAGGGTTCCACGTGTTTAACCCTTATTGGGAAATGTGTCAATATTCTATTGGGCCATGTCATACCACCTAAGCTACTCACCAGTTGCCATGAATCTTCCTAGTCAACTTCCAACACAATGCCACATCATATATTGGTGTCAAGTGTAAATATTTCATTGTTCCACTTATCAGCACCACAGTGCCACATGGCGTTCCTTGGTGTTGCCATATCAGCCTTTGAATTTGATTTTTTTCCTATTTAACTTCCAACTAAGATATATTTGTGATACAAACTCCTTTTTCACCTATACAAGTTGCATTGGATTGAACTTTCTCAGCTCTACATACTGGCACCAGTCTCACTTGAATCTAGAGACTTTGATTTTTTGGCCATTTCTAAATCCTTTTGGATCACTATAGAAATTTCCTCATAGTTAAAATCCATTAATCATGGATTAGTTTTTCGAGTTTATATGAATTTGTAGTCATTTTAACCATTTTTTTTAGAAAATGATGAATATTTGTATTTTCTCGTAAATAAAAAAATATTTTCCAATTTTTTTTAAATCTTATTTATAATTTTCCATTAGCTGAGTGAACCTTGATGTAACATAATCCCCCTGGTGGGTGTTCTTTAATTTCAGTAATTTTGAATGCCTGACAAATCATTGTAAAATAAAAATAGGACTAATTTTGTAAATGGTCATTCTGTTGGTGAGTGCTTTGACACTAACACTAAGATAATGCTCCGAACAAGTGCTTTACATAAGTGGTCGTGCAGGGGGGGGGAGGGAATTATTTCGGTGACTACTCTGACATTGACACTAATATAGGAACTCCTAGTTCATTTACCTCTTCTTTCATTTTAAACTTTTACATATTTAGCTATATGGAAGAAAAAGTGTATGGAGTTGGGGATGTGTGCATAATGAAGGATGTGTAAAACATGGGGCATGTGTGGGAGAATAGGGGTTTAGAGGGGAATTTCTTTTGCAGAAATGAAATTATTTTAACATTAAGCAAAAAAATAGTTTCCAATATTAAATTAAGTGTATTTTTAATGCATGTGAGAAAGAAGATCCATGTGAGAGAATGGGTGTGTGTGAAATTTGCCTAATTACTGAAATTGGAACTTAATATTCTAACTTATGCAGTTTATTTTTCTTTAGAAATTAATTATTAATTCACTGCTGCAATTTTTACAAATAAATACAAGAGTTGCAATACAAAAATGCAAAAATGTATGGCAACAATTGATTGATTGTACTCTCTGAAATGATGGTATAGGTGGGAGAAGTCAAGGTATCAATTGACAACAATTAGAATAATTCAAAACTTTGTTGGGTGATATCACAAAGAGAAACATCAACAAGGATACGAACGATGGAGGCTGCTAAGGGGATTAGGGTTTCAGAAGCTCCGTTCTGCACCGACGCTGGCCCAAACGTCCTGCTCTACTGTAGATCGGACAGTTTCGTGTCGACTGGTCTCTCAGGCTTTGAAGTTCCCCTCTGGGCCTGCGCGGGAATTTCTGTTGGGAAGGATTTACAGGTTCTGAACCACAGAGATCTGAACCCGGAGCATCTCCCCTCCTTCTGGGCGCAGGTTCGTTTTGATTCGGTTTCTGCAATAGCTCTGCTCAAGACTGGCAGTTTTTCCCACGGCTATGGAAAACCGAGACGTACAATGGCAACCAGACCCTTTATTGACTTGTTGTGGTGTCGGTTCGCAGATCTGGGGCCAATTCTGAACGGCACGGTTGAAGACAGAGCACCGGGGGGAGTATGGACTCGTCTTTTTGGTATTTTGAAGTCTCCTCTAGTCGAAGACAGAGCACCGGGGGGGAGTTCGGCCTCGTCCCTTTGGTGTTTTGAGTTTCCTCTGGTTTTTTTAATGCAGATCTGGGCCCCAGGAGGGATATCCCTCGAATCCGCAGTCAGAGGAAAGGAAGGGGTGCTGCATGGTTCAGATCCGCTCTCCCCTGTCCTCAAAACCCGCAGACCTGGGTCGGATCCAACCGATCTGACCAAAAAACAAATGATGAGTCTGCGTAAGGGTTCAGATCCTCTGCCTTCCACCGATCCAACAAGGGGCGGCATCAAACGGTTGAAAGGGCAATCAGCGCCTGGAGGGACAGAACCAGATGGTCCAGAAGCGATTCAAATTTTCATAAGAACCCTGTCAGGGAATACAATCTGCATGCAAATAAAAACAGGGTTGCCGATAAAAAATATAAAGGATGAAATTCAAAAGTTATCAGGCATATCAGCAAGTCAGCTGAGTCTGATTTATGCAGGACACACCCTACAGGAAGAATCTACAGCGCAGCATTATGGAATCGTGAGAGATTCAACAATTTTTCTGAGTACAAGACTGAGAGGAGGAAGCTTTGGATCTAGCTCAAAGGGCATGGGTTCGTTCAAGGACGCTGTCAAAGGAAAAGGGGAAGCCAGTAACAAGACAGTGCCACCACAAGATCTGCCTGGTCCTTATATAGTGGAGCAGAGTAAGAAGAACCCAGTTTTGACAATCGATCTGCCGGAGGTAAACAATTTTCATAATGATCTCTCTTCTTTGGCAGTCATTTGTAGATTTAATGGCTTTTGGCCAAAAGCTGATGCTTTACGGCACTGGATCCAGTCCACATGGACACCAAACTGTGACATCTTTTTATGCACAAAGGGTTTTTTTATTGTAAAATTTGACACAGTGGAGGAAAAAGACCATGCCCTCCATGAGGGGCCATGGTTCTGGGGCAACGCAGGGCTATTTACAACCCCTTGGTTTCCGGGTTTTGACCCTTCCTCTATGGTGGTCTCCAAAATGCCGGTCTGGGTAAGGTTGCATAATCTCCCGCTTCACTTTTGGTTTCCCAATGTATTTGAAGCAATGGGGAATGCAATAGGAAAATACATCAAGCAAGACGTTGAAAGAATTGCTAGAGGCATTCACACTTTTGCCAGAATTTGTGTTGAAGTTGATCTCAGTCAAGGGCTTCCAGAAAGCATCATCTTGATCCATAACAACTCCCAGTGGAAACAACCACTAGATTACGAAAACACGGCCTTCAGATGTAGAGGATGTCAACAGACAAGTCATCTCCGTAGCAACTGTCCTCAAGCCAAAAAGGAAAACAGAAGGAACAAGAAACAAGAAAAAAAACCAAGAGGATGGCAGAATACAGTGAACCCCGAAGAAGAAACAGAAGATGAGGAGGAAGACATTCCTCCACCTGCAAATGACGAGGGACCTATTGGAGGCGAAGCCGAGGCATCCTCCCCCTTAGCACCAACAAAGGCTCCGCAGCAAGCAGAGATGACAAGCGCGGATCCAAGCATGGGAGGCATCAAACGGCCCCATCTCTCCGACACCTCAGACTCAGACAAAGAAATAGGCCCACAGAAGGTAGAAACGAGTATAGTCATTGCTTCGATCGAGCCCACTCAAGGAGAGTGGCGCAAGGTTGAAAAGAAAAAGTGGAGAAAAACTTGAAGCGTGAGTTTTTACTCACTGCCGGAATTCAGTTTTTCGCCCTTTTTTCTCTCCTCTCTTCTTTTCCCTTATTCTTTGTGCACGTTAGTCTTCTAACGTTGCGAGGGGTGCGAAAGCACTCGAGCCCATGTGGCAGCTTACGGAATGCTTCAATGCATCTGCTTGTGTAACTTTTCTTTAATTCTTTTAATAAAAAGTTACCGCTTTTTTCCTTAGAAAAAGTCAAGGTATCAATTGGCGATGGTTTAAGGATGACCACCACATGGGAGCTTCACTCAATGAACTTCTAACCTATCGCATGCATTCTTGGCATATTAAACAATACCCTTAATTTGACTACATATTGGAAAATACCCCTAAACATCACATTATTTAACCCCGTACCAATATGAACCTAATACAACTTCCCAATTTAAAAAACCCCTACTTCCACTAGATAGTGTAGGTATCCATTTTTCGTTAACAATTTTTATACCCCTTTTTATTTTTTCATTAACTTTGAGCTCCATTTTTTATACATGTCAATAAAAAACCCTTATCCCCCTATATATCCCCTAATATATTATGTCATTTCTTCCTCAATTTATATCCCCCAATATGAACCCACGTGGCATGGCATTTCTCCCCTAGTAAATCCCCTATGGACTACTAACACTAGAATGCTTAGTGCAGTTCCTGGAAGAGTTCCAAATATGGCTAGAATTTGAAGGCTTCTATTAGAGGAACTTCTCCATGATATTCTTGAAAAGGGATACCATTGAGGTCTCAATCTAGAATGCTTCCAAATCTGGCCAGAAGTTGAAGCCTTATGCTAGAGGAAGTGTTCTAGAAAGGGATACCATTGAGGTATCAACTTGCGATGGTTTAAGGAAGTCCACCAACCAAAGTGCATGCTCATGGGATTCTCTAGCTACATCTCTAAATTTGGGTATGGATGACTCTAGCTCGATGCTTGGGTAGCTATTTCAGGTTGTGGCTCAGCCTCACTTGATGTGGATTTGAAGCTTGTATGACCATCAATTCCCCCACTTTCAGATAAAAGGTGAGAAATGAATAAAACTCAACTACAATACTTTTCAATACTCAAGAACAAGTTTTGTGGTATGGGTGAAATATCATCTTGGCTATCGAAGCCCATTGCAAAGAAGTGATCCATCCAAGGCGTCTTCGTTCTTGCAGGAGGCTTGCTTATAAATCATCTATTTTAATTATGACTCTGCTTACCACAATGCTCACAAAGGTGAAGATTAGAAAAATGATCTTTCACATGGCCAACTTGATTACAATGTTGGCATTCAATAAATTTTTATTGATGTGAATGTGGATGAAGAAAACGAATTGCAATAGGTGAATATGAACCATCTTGAAAAAAATATGGCACTCTAAAACTAAATGGGCTTAAATTAGTATGGAATATTAAAGGACACCTCCTTGTCATATCCAAGACTAGTTGAGTATTTTTTGTTACAAGCTCTTCCCAAGGTCTAGTTATGGGCTTAGGAAGTGCAAGTTAATTTTTTGCATCTGCATGCAAATTTTCTCTTTCATTGATTTGACTAGTTTATAGCAGCTAATGGGAGTCTATCTCAATCTCAAAGAGAGGAGTGTTTTGAACAAAAAAAAGGTTTAGAACGGTGACTATGCTATTATAAATCATCTTTCTATAACTCTCACTCAAGTAACAAAAAATGAATTGTATCTTCTGCATTTTGCAGGGAGGTCTGGATGTCAAAGAGAGTGCCCTTGCTTATTTTTACCATTCCATCAACAATGGAATGAACTAAGGTTTTCAACATCTCTAATCCATCATCAAGTTTGCCCAGCATGAATGGACAATTAGAAACTTGTATCCTTGTTCTATATAGTGAAAGAGGAAATGTAGCGATACCAGTATTTTATATGCCCTAATCTCGAAGTGAATTGGGCCCTCACATAAACCACTATGTACCTTCACTCTTCACAACTTTCATTGCAACAGTTTTAAAAAATATGCTAGATTTTTCTCATGTAAATACTCACAAAATATTCCAAGTGACTCGAAGCCTAAATTCCATGAGTTGTGAGAAAATTCAAACACTTCAAATATCCCTTGATATGCAAAGAACACAAGTTCTTATTTTATTGCATGGAACTTTGCATATTTTGAATCTTCCAGGCCACAAATTTTAAATCAAGAAACCAAAATACATACTTAAGGACCCACAAAGCTGAGACCTCTTGGCATGTCTTTAGATATTCTTGAATAACATTCAAGCTTATGGTTTCTTCATCGTGGTCCTGCATAACAACACAAGAGTGCTCAACCACCTTTCGCAAATTATTCAATGCAAATAAATACACAATTGTAATCCAACAAATATATATTGAACCAATGTATATGAATATATTTTGTATTACAAAGTAGAGGCATATAACCAACAATATTCCCATCTCAATGTTCTCATTTAACACATACTCATTCAATATAAACTAACAATATAATAACCTCTAAAAGTAGGCTCAACATTCAATATAATTGCATATTTCAATAATAGAGTCAATGGCGATGGATTTCATGCTCATAAAAAAATGGACATACGCCAAAATGAATAGATTAAAAATGGGAAGAGGTGAGAGAGTATGCCTATTCTATATGTTGTTGAAATTGAAAATGTTGTAGTTTGTCAAGCATGCAAGTCAACTAACACATGTACAAACTAGCGAGGATTGGAAGTCCACATCAAATAATTAATTACTATTTTTTTTGTTTGGCATTGGAATGGGAGGGTGAAATCCTTAGGTCACTATTTCATCCCTTCTTTTGAATTAGCCAAGCACCTTAGGCAATGTTCAATGTTCATGCTATGCTCATTGAGGTAACACACAGAGTAATGCCTCACAAGGATTGTAGGGTGAGAGTGGAAGGCTCGATGGTTCTCAAGGTAATGTGGTCAATGCTCAGGAGTTCAACCTTGATTGACTTATCTTTAGCATCGAACACAGTCATTCTAAACACCTTTGAACACCTTGCAACTCGTTCCTTTGTATTATAAAGTTTCCCATAGTATTACAATCTCCAAGGCTCTTTGGCAAAGGTGGAAGAGCGTAGAGAATTCTTGGACATCACTTTCTCTTATTGAAAAGAGAGTTGCATTTGCATAATGCACAACCATCAGTCTCCTTTGACAACATTGAGAATGGACTACAAGTAGCAGTAACGCCAAAATTGTGCAATGCGTAATGGAGTATTCAACGAGTTTGTAACAAGGGAATTTGGAAAGATAGATGTGTAATGACACATTTTCTAAAAGGTACGGATTGAATAGAGGTATTATTATGGGACAAGCTGCTAAACATCTATAGTCGAGTAGAATATTCCTAAGGAGGGCATAGAACAATATCAAATGACATGGAAAGTGGTAGATTGACAATTACTTCCCTTTAGATAACTGATCATTCTCTTTGACTCGTTTTTCTGCATTAATACAGAAAATGATTGGATTAAGGGAACTATAGGCAAAACATTCATCTATGATCTATAGTTGTGGAATAGAGCAAGGGTTGGTAGGGGATGACAAAGTTGGTCGCAAAATGGTAAGAATAAATGAAAGAGGGTTTAGGATGTTTCTATTCTATGAAATAGATGGGCCCCATATGTTTCTGAGCTCTGATACCATGTTAAATAACACAAAATAATAGACAATAGATAATAAAGATAAACTTTGAATGCATTTACTATTCATAATGATATACATTTATACAATGTGTGTGACCCTTGGTTTTCATATACCAAGTGGTCTCTTGGACTCCAATGACTATTCACATTCCACACGCAAAACCCTTAGGGGATTAGGTGTCCAACTTAGGGGATTATGGAAAAGGATCTAGGATCAATAACCTACTTCCCAATCCCATGAACGAAATGGAACAATACCCATCCTACATTAAAGGAATTTCTAACCACCATCGTCGGATGAAATGACCAAGGATTGAAACGATGTAGACTTGAAAATAGGAAATCCAAGGATAGTTATATTATTGGCGTCCTCAAGAATAGATTGGTAGCATATTTATGAACCTATAATGTATGGCATGAACGTGGTTTACTATAGTTGTACTGACATCAACAAGTAACATACCTATGTAGTACTAACAGTTGCATAAACAATTATAACCTACACTGATAAATGCTAAATTAATAGTGGTCAATAGAAAAATTGAATTAAATAATCTTGCTTTGGCAAGAACTAATAAATTGCAATGTAAAGTGGATAAATTAAATGCTTGTACTTGAATAAATTTTGGTGGGTAGTAATCATTAGTGAGTATAAAAATTTACAGTTTTACTCCTACATAAGTGCTAAGAAAAACATAAAAAATGGTGGGAAGTACCTCTTAGTTAGTATATGTATTTACACCTTATTCCTATTCATCTTTACGTAAATATTTGCTTAAATTATGGTGAAAAGCAACTAATGATAAATATGTTATTTACTTGAGTATGACTTATTTTCAAGGATTTTATTTTTGGATGTTTTTCTAAAATTAATAATATAAATATCTAAAAATCATGG
>APFE030959755.1:122631-136264 GCA_000404065.3 Pinus taeda
CACCATCTTCGAAATCTCATATCATTCTCTAGTTTATAAAATTTGAGAACAAAGTGACCCTAGCAATTAGTCTAAAAAATTGAGGATTAAAAATATGAATGTGGTTCTTTCGAAAATCCTCACTTTAATATTATGTCCCATGTGAATCTCAATTTGAAATTATCATACCATCTTGGTTGGCCACACCTTGAGTAAGATCATTGTCAAAACTTTAGACATGTACGTTTTCTAATGGGTGAAGAGAAATAGATTGAGGGCGAAAGGATATTTAGGCTTTAGGAGAAACCCCCATACCAGTGATCATATCTTCATTTGACTTACATTATAGAAGAGGATAAGAAAAACAAGAAAAAGGTATATTGCTATATTGTGGGCTTTACTAGGGCATGTAAAATAGTTCCTTGATATTTTAAAATTGACAAGATTAAGACCTTGTGTCTTTTAATCTTCATGGAATTACATGTAATGATGCTTTTTGAGCCCATTATAGGTAGGGTATGTATTAGTATTAGGGTGTGTAAGGGAATTTAGAGTTTCGTAGCAATTAAGCAAGGTTTCTCACTCACTTCTACACATTTTTGACTTTGTACTCACAAGATAATAAAGATTATGTTAGGTACCTTGGGTGCCACTAATGAATACTTTATATTTGGTGTTTCTATTGTCATTCTTTTATTAGTGGATTACATTATATTGATGTCTTAGTTAGCGGTATTCAGGGGAAACTATATACTTTTGTAATATTATGCGCCTAAAATAAATTTGAAAAAGTAAAAATAGTGGATTTCAACATCTCCAAGAAATAACACCAAGTGATTTTCATCAACAAGGTTTAGAAAATTGAAATAGTCACATCGTACCTATATGAGGAGTATTATTTTCTAAATTATTCTTGTATTTGACCACAACAGTGAAGTCTAACTTGACCAATGGCTATGTGACTCTCACCACCTATAAAAAGCAGTGCTTCCAACTTTAATTTCAGGACATTTAGATGAAGATCCATCTTTCTAACTCATGGTTAGACCCTCTTTATTAACTGCATATATGATTTGGGGACCTTTACTTTGGCCAAATTAAATTAGCTAAATAAAGAGGGTCCTTGTCTCATTCTCCAACCACATTTAAAGTGGTGATATTGTGAAGCATGTTCAATGGAATGGCTAAGTCCTAGTCTAGTTATGTCAAGTATCCATATGTAGCATAATGTCCTCTATCTGACTGTCAAAACATGGGATGGAAACTTATTAGTACACAAGCGGCTTGTTTCTACTTCATATTATTCATATCCATATTGATAAGCCATCTCCACACACATTCTCATTAGATATTTCATATATTTGTAAGACAAAGACTAAATATGAAATTAGTGACAAGATCTATGAATCCTACCTTTGGTCCATATGGTAAAATATAGAGAAACATTTTTTTAAAGCTCCATTACTACTTTATTTCCTCTAGCACAAGTTAGAGTCTACTTGCATCGACAAAAATAAAAATAAAAATATTGAAAACATCATTACAATCAAACCAACTAACATAATGTGGTTGATCCCTTTTTATACCATTAGCAAGGTAGTTGTGATATCATTACAAATTAACTAGTTTATTAACTAATTATCATATTAATATTCACATATAATGTAGGTTTTAACCCTGTACTTAAATTACCTTCAAACATATTCTTAAAAACAGAAAATATACAATGGCGAGAACATAAAACAAATATACACAGAGATTTTCCCTTGAATCCCAAAATCGGGACTACCATATTGATTTTTCATTATTTTCCATTCAATGTTACTATATATATGTACACGAAAGCATTCATAAACCCCAATCCAATAACCCTAGATTAGGACATAATCGTAGATCCCTAGACCAGATCTACAAAATACCATGGGAATAGAACCATCGTGCCCAAAACCATGTGCAAAACCAATGCACAAAACCATGGGTAGGTCTGCCCCCCATCCTTGGGTTCAACCAACTATTATTGGGTCTGAATAGAAAAAAATTCCTGGGGCACTACCCTGGACCCCATTCAGGGGGGTTACTACCCCCCCTGTGCCCGTCGCAATATACAACGCTTGCTTCTAGTTTGGAAATTATATAACACATACCCAACATACAAACTATGAATTTATCACATCAAATAGGCTGTATACTATAACATCCCCTCTCAAGGCCTATATACAATTAAAAATATCAATAAAAACATTCTTTACATGTTTCTCTTTGACAATCACTATTTGCAACTAGGTTGCCATCATGCTTCCTTATAACCCTTGTAAGGTTATGTTGTAGCGACTATAACCATCATCCAAAAATTTTCCTTCGATTCGTTTTGAAGCCTCCCAACCAACCATCCTTAGCAGCACGTCTTGCACTTCCCAGGTACTTCTGCTTTTAGTTGAATTTCTTTAGCTTACCATCTTGTGTTTGAGTGTCCAACAGAGTAGTCCACATGGGCGGGATAACATTAACAGCTGATACAACACATTTCAAACAACATATGCACTAAAACAACCAAAATAGTTTAACTATCTTAGGATAATTTAAAGAAACATGCATTACAAGTGTCCAAACAATAGTCTTACAAATGAATACAATACATGTGTGAAAACGTGTTGGGTAGTTAACAATATTCTAAATTAAGAAAAAATTCCAAGACACATTCGTACACCATACATCACTAACCCTGATAGCAGGGCGTTGGAGCCACTGCTCACTCCTCAAAGGAAAGACTACAAACTCTCAAGGCAGATCCACTTGTATTAAGAGAAACTTTGGAGATTTAGGCAAAGAAGTGACAACGCAACAGAAGGATTGCGCAAAGGAAAAGGGAGAAGAAGAAACTGGAGCAGGCAGAGAAGAAGTTGTTGGAGGTGAAGCAACAATTAAGGGAAGAGCAAGATTTGCGCAGAAAGGAGAAGGAAGTGCAACAGGAACAGGAACAACAGGAGGCACAACATGCAAACATTGATGAAAGTACGCTAATACAGGTTATTGACCCATCATAATTGGCAGATAGAAAAAAAAGTGAGCAGTTGCAGGGGAAGGACTTTGCTCAGGGGATTGAACAGATGTTGGAATGGATGGACATGATTGTGGTTTAGCTAGAGTAAGATCAAGATACGAATCTCACGCCCAAAGACAAGGAAGTCACTCCAACAGCGTCACCCATGGAAAATTTTAGGGGCTAATGTTCGCCCACTGGGCTAATTTTCCATGATTTTTCCACAAAAAAATTCGCCAATTTCCAATTTTTATAAAAGGTGATTCGCCCAAATTTTAGAATATAAAATTATTTCACCTTTAAAATCGCCAACATTATATAGAGACTATATATAAAATCATTATAAATTTGAATAATTTTACAAATATATCAATAAACATTTTATAGTTTGCATATTAGGGATTAATGAGATTCGCCATTGTTTCTAAACTTCAAGAAAAATTTCCATCCTTAAAATTTTCCTCGCCGTCACCAGATCTGGGAGTAGAGCAAGTCCCAAGTGATCAAGGAGACACTGGAATCCTTGAGGATAATTCGGACACAGATGTGCACAACACATCCTTTGATGAGTCACAACACAGAGTAACTTTCACAATTACGTAGTGTGCCCACTCCAGATGTCCATGTATCTCCTGCACATTTTTAGGAGTGAGTTATCATGTTCGATGTGCACAAACATCCAGCTGCATTGATAGGTGCTACAAAGGCATATGCGAAAGCCACCAACTCAAGTGTGATATTCTTGATAGCTGAGAATGAGCCCATGGTTAAGGAGTTGCAAGCGGCCAAGCAGGGAGAAGAGCAAGCTACAACATCTGTTAGATTAGAGTTGAAGAAAGCGATACTTGATGAAGTATCATCTCTCGAGACAATTATGCGGAAGTTGTACTTTAAAGTCATCACTGTGCATAAGTCAGTTGTCCATCTAAATGGTTGGCGATGGCACTGTGCTAGGATAACACGCATCTTGATAGACATACACACCGTTGTCGATCACATGCAGATATGGACAATGAGGTACAAGGAAGCCCATTGTACTTGCTAAATATGATGAAGCCAAAGGCAGTGGAGCTGGAGGCACGCATCTGGAGTAAGATCTAGAACTATGAGGAACTCCCACAACTCATCACCGGCTTACAAGATTCACATGCATGATTTCTCCGGAGCATGGATGTCATTGTGTGCATGCATGCGATCCCATCCATTGGCACACTCACCAAGGTGAAAGAAAAGAACCAAGTCCGGCTAGAGTTGGACATGTACTTCGAGTAGTTGATGCGCATAGCCACCAACACATATTTGCAAATGAGCGCAGACACTATGCACCAGTATGTCGTTGGTTCGGCTGCACTCAAGACCATGATGCACATGATATATGATGAGTTGGATAGTGTTTGTAAATCAGTTTACCTAGATGCAATGGACACAAGAGTTCGCTTTTAGAAGGATGTCACCACAAAGTACGCGAACAACATAACAGAATACCAAGATTGACATCAGTTCCCCACCATTGATCACCAAGAGGATGTCGACGAGTTAGCCTTCCCATAGCTGACCGAGTCTTAGTGATGTCTTGTACGACTTAATCAAGCCCATTTCTATATCACATGGGTACATGTGCATATTGTATTGCAAACATGTTGTGAAGTGAAAGACCAAGTGTCAATAGTAGAATGTAAACAGTCATGTGTAAGTTGAAGAGTCATGAGGGTTGTTGAAGAGTCACAAAGGGGAATGTCAAGGGTCACCCCACCCTTTGCTATATATAGAACCTCATAACTCATTGTACATGTTTTTGGGAGCCAAGATTCTGATAGGTATAACTTAGAAAAAGCTTGGAGTGTATTGTAATGAGCCTTGGCTTCTCCACAGTGTAGAGCGAGTACATCTCTTTGGAGGAGTAGGCAAAAGTGAATGTAGCATTACACTATTGGGACTAGTGGTTGTCATAGTTGTCTGTATGATTGGATATTTCAATCTTTTAATATAATAGAGACAACATGTTTCATGGGTATATTTTTATTGTAGTTTAGCGATCTTGGTTACTCTAACGATGTATGTAGTTGTAATTTACACATGTATGTATGGAATATTTCGCATGTGTTTGTATGAATCTTATCGAAGCGTGTTGTTGGTTTAACTCATCACTTTGGATTGTCGACTATCCTTCTTTCCATCTCATGATGTGTTTCAGCTCGTGTGTTCCCTTTCAAGCTGCGTGCTATCACAGGCTTCTAAGGGGTGCACTCTCCTCGCGTTTCATGTTTTAGACCCTTTCATGCACCTTCCTTGACTTGTTGCAAGGTCACACCCTTTCTTCCAACAAGAACATGTTACTTACCTCTATGCACAACTGTAGTCAAGGCAATACCGTACTACGCACTTTTGGGACTCCTACTCCAAACGATATGAGGTCTAGTTAGGACTTCTTACCTGGGTGATCCCCTGACATGTTGGCGGGTCGAGCACCATTGACATTTATGGTGCTAGAAGGAGGTCTAGATGACAAGCTAAGTCCTCTTAATCTATTTTGAATCTTCGCACATCTATCATGGATATTGTTATAGTTAACCCTATGAAATTCACATCTATCATGGATATTTTTATAGTTAACCCTATGAAATGTTTGTCCAACGGATATCCCTTTGAATTCGAGAGGGATTTCTTTAATGAATTGTCAGAAGTCACATATGATGGGGAAGGCAAAGTGGCTTGGCCTAAGCACTTAGATGACTCCCATGCATTCATGGAGAATGTGGAAGGTTTTAATGAAATAGGGGTCTATATGTTTCTCGCACACACACTTTGAGAATACCCATTTCTATGGTGTCACACGCTACCTCCTAATTCCATGCACTCATTCAAGCAGTTCAGTGATCCAATAGAATCTGTTTTTCACCATTTTGATCCTGAAGCACTTGATAAGAAAATGTTAAAACAACAGAAGGCTTTGCATGAACCGCTAATGGAATTTTGGGAGCGCTTCCCTCTTCTCTCTTTTCAAGCTCCGAAAATTCAAATGAAATTCCAATATCTTATGGACAAATATGAGTATGTCTATATCAAATCTATTTGTCCAAAAGTGAAGAAAAATATCAAACCCTTCTCAGATACTTTCGTGATGGAGTTGCGCAATCACAAGCAGACATAGTCATTGTCACAAGTGACTATTCACCTTCCCCTCGTTAAACAGCTCCACCCCCGCAGAGTGATGTGGGAGAGCATGCACATAAGTCTATTCAACTGTCACATCCTCCCAGCCTCACTACTCTAAATTTCTGTGTAGATTTGTTTAGGAAGCCCATGGGTTGTCATATGGACTTGTTACCTCAACCTCTGGTTCCATGTTCTGTTCATCCTCTGGATTGTGTTGTCTTCTGTTCTTCTGTTTTTGAATCCACAATTGTTGTGAACGAGGATCAAGCTATCGATGGCGTTGATGTTGCACAACGCACATGCACTATCATTTATTATAAGTATGAAACCAAGGTGAAGGATGACCTCCTTCTGTCTGCGCCTCCTCTGCTTTTTCCTGACATCTTTTGTGATTTTGTTATCTTTGATTTTCCTGGTGTAAATTCTTCCACATATGCATATACTGCTGATCGTTCACATAACACACCTGATGTTAATCCATCATTTGGCAGCGAAGAGGAAAACTATTCCATTGAAAATCCACTCAAATTCTCATCTACTTTTTCCAGAAATGCAGAGAGTGGACATTCTTGATTCTCATCTACCCCTCTGTATGATTAATTAGATCATGAGGATGCCAATGAACTCATTGATTTTTCTGATCATCACTGTCATGATCTCTTTACTCCAATATTCGATCACGATGTTGATTCAATCGCTATTGATCTTTCAAAGCCACCTGTTTATGATGATCTATGTGTTGATGAAGTTGAAACCCCATAGGCTGTTGAGACACTTAAGCCCAAGTTGATGGTTATGTCAGGCCCTCGCTGTCCTGAGGTTAGTTTCACTTCCGATAAGGAAATTTTTGAAACACTCAAGGCTCCTCATATCTCATTTGTATGCATTAAAGATCAATCCAACACACATATTTCACTTCCTCTGCCTGAATCACATGATACCATCGCTCATGCATTGGAGGAATCATACATGACAAGCACACTTGCAAGGCATAATTTGTCTGTCTTTCTCATGTTTGATTGTCTATCATAGTCAAGAGAGTGCACATTCTTATTAGCTGCATGCAGCGTGTCACAATACCATGGTAAGTCCACAGAATCCTTGTCTTATTCTTTCACTCTTTTCTTTTCTGTGGACGCATTTAAACTTGGAGTGTGTTGGTATTCATTTTTATGTCTTTCATGTTTGCTGGTTTGCTTGACTATCCTTTTCACAAACCATGCCTTCACCAACATGGGTCAACCAATGCGTCGGTGGATGCATTGGAAATATCACTTCACATCAGTAGGGCCATGCATCGTTTGTTTAGGAGTAGGAGTAGTGTTTGATTTTTGTCTTTTTTTTCTTGCATGCATGTTTGCCTTCCTACTTTGTTCATTTGCTTTCTTGCTTGCTCACTTTTCTTACTTGCTTTGATTTCACATTTGCTTCTACTCATTTCTTTTTTGTTTTGTTTTCTTGCTTAAGTCTGTAGGTTAGTTTCACGTGAAACCATGTGCAACTCTAAAGACAAGCAAGGTAAAGTAAAAGAGGACTTGTACAACTATCAACACTTGGTTATTTGGTATCCTCTCTCTTTATGCACAACTTGTTGTCTTCAGTCAATGATACACCAATGGAACATACGTTTTTCGAAGTGAATCTTGGTGAAAACACAAAACTTGCACTCTAACTAGTACCACCTACTCTAGTCAGTTATGTTTGGGTTAACCCTTGTCAATTCAGTCAAGTGGAGTAAGGTGAGGGGGAAAACCTTAACAAGTATGTCATAGGTATATATAACATACTTCTCTGGATGAACAACCTCTTCTGCTATCAATAAGTCGGGATCCATCTTCCTCCTATGAAATAAATAAGTGCTTATGCATAGTTCTTTGAAAAAATGAAAAAATGAAAATAATTGAAAAAATGAATAAGGCAAAAGAAGAGAAAGGCTTCCTGTATAGAGAGGTGATGCAAGTAACTATGTCGGGGTATTGACCAGGCTTGTTGGTAGCAGAGTGATGCTTGTCTTCCTGCGTGACTCCGTTGGGGTATTGTCCAGGCCTGCTGGGAGCGGAGCAACACTAGGGATGAAACTTAAATTCTGAAAATCATATTACTTGTGCACCAATATACCCCTCATCCCCAATCAAAACAACTAAGTTTACTTGGCTTGGAATGTGTGTTGTCTGATCAAGAGCATGGCAATTGCTACATCTTTCACTCAAGCTAGTGTGGAAACCATGATGATCAAATAATCAAACAATACTTCCGAAGGAGTTAGGCTTTCTTTTCATGAAATAAGGATCATTCAGAGAGTTGGAGTTCTACCATTGTGTCACCAATGTTGTAGTAGCTACAACCATCCTCCAAAATTTTTCCTTAGCTTTGTTTTGGAGCCTCCCTACCAACCATCCTTAGCAACATGTCTTCCACTGCCCAAGTATTTATGCTTTCAATTCAATTTCTTTGGCTTACTAGCTTGTGTTCGCTAACTTTTTTGTATTTCACACGCAAGATGACTTCTTGTGACTTGCTCTTCAACTAGTTCTTGTGCTTCCTTGGAGAATTGCACAGAACTGGACAGAAACCAACATTGCTCTCCAGAATTGTGTAGAGCATTAAGGTAGCCGACTACTTTCCAAAATTATGCAAAGCATGCAAGTTGTGTTACCCTTGAAAATTTCACAGAGCATCCCATCACTAGGCTTGCTCTCAAAATTTGCACAGTTCTAGCTAGAATCCTTGGCTTCAGTCCAAAAATTGCGAAGAGCTTAAGGGGCTTCCAGAGCCACTTAACCCGGAAACTGTGCAGAAGTCATCCCAAGGCTTGTTGTTCGATTGCATGTGCTCACAAGTTGACCAGTTCCCTAGAGGATTGTGCAATCTTGCCTTGCATGCATGGGTAAATTTTTCCCAAAAAAGAAAAAAGGAAAAATCATCCCTATATTTTAGAGATCTATTTTTAGCAGTTAGGAGTTACATGCAAAAGTCGTTTTAGAAACCTCCCACCAAGTGTTGCATTTTCGTAGATTTGTGGCATGAGCGTCATAAGCCTTGATCTTGTCAAAACTATTTATTTGATGCTTTAGAGATCATTCTTCACTTCGATCTTGGATATCTTACATTCTCAATGCATTTAGGAACCTTCGATACATTTATCACAACTTTTTCGGATTAATTTTGATTTGCATGTCTTTTGTTGCTTTTCTATATCTCTTTGTATTTTGGTTTGTGTGAGTGTTGTTTTCTTGGTTATGATGAACACTTGTTGTTTTTTTAATGAATGTTAGCTTGTAGAAGCATTGTTTCAAGTTTTTCACTCCATTTCCTTGTTGTCGCATGCATGACACTATTTTTTCACTGACGGTCACCGTTGCAGTGAATTGCTTCACAGACTTCATTATTTTTTCTTTTTACTGAATCTTGAACTTACTTATGGCATGCATGTTCATTCACTAATGTTTGCACCCAATTTCACATATGCCTTCATTCCTTACTGTTTTCAGTCGCCCATTTGTGGGTCGGAGCTACCTTGGCCCGGACATTGCCTTGCCTGACTTGCACTACACATTCCTGGGATGGAAGACCTTTCCTTGATCCCGAAAATTGTGTAGAGTTTTCCTCACAATGGCCTTGAAGGATGTGATTTGCGCGATTCTGAGAGGCAGTGCCTCAGTTGGATCCCAGAATTGCGCAATGCAATTTTCCCGGGTTGCAATCATGCTGATTGAAATTGCACATTATGTAGTTACAGTGCTCAGTAGACCAAGCTGGACTATGCTCTGTGCAGTTTCAGTAGTCAGTTAGCTCACTGGAAGTCTGGACTGTGTTCTGCACAGTTCTGGCAGTCAGTCCTTAAGATTTTGGTTTTCAACTGGCAGTTTTTCTTACCATGAGTGTTTCTCTATCTATAGGTATCACAGGTGTTCATTAGTCTCTCAACAGTATAGGCACAATGGATCCTAAGAGAGCAGGGTCAAAGGACACGATTGAGAGCACAACTAGATATGTGGTCAAGTAAGTGTTTATGAGCTCGCCCATTTATGAAGACACTAAGTTGTTCATAGACAAGAAGATCAATATCAAATGGCAGGATATCAATGACATATTTTTAGGCACCTTTGAGGAGAATTTGGAGGACCACAGAGTCTATGTCAACATACACAAGTCTAGCTTGTATCAGGTTGCCTGCATTTCCATGTGCGGACATGATCCACTGGATTGTCTCACATACTGATCCAGAGACAATGGTGTTGAGCAGTGTCATTGGAATGAAACTTGCTAGCTTCAAGGTAGAGAACTTTCAGGAGATGTATCACTTTCTGTAGCCAGTGAACACCATGGATGCACCCTTCACCGATCCCAGCAGCAGTGCAAACTCAAGAGACATCTTGAAGAGTTGGGTGAGAGAGCCATTAAGTTCAGGACAACACCCAACCAAGTATACAAGATAAAGATATTATGGAAGGATTATCGGTTCTTGGTCATTTTCGCATGCCACTTATACGGCCAAAAGAGTACAGAAACCTTCCCACAGAGTTGGGTGATTGTGTTGGATCACCTGGTGAATGAAAGAAGACCTTTCAATTGGTCTGACATGTTGGTTCTCCAAATGAGTGGAAAAGTAACATATGCCCGACATCTGCCCAAGGGTCAGAAAGAAAAGCTCTTCATGTCTGCTTACATTCTTGATGAAATTTGTGACTGTTAGCAGTTCCCTGGATTGGGTTGGGCATGGACACCTTCAAGAACCTCTGTTGGGTTGGGCATGGACATCTCCAATGCATCATCAAGTTTGCCCAGCATGAATGGACAATTAGAGACTTGTATCCTTGTTCTATATAGTGAAAGAGGAAATGTAGCAATACCAATATTTTATATACCCTAATCTCGAAGCGAATTGGGCCCTCACATAAACCACTATGTACCTTCACTCTTCACAACTTTCATTGCAACAGTTTTTCAAAAATATGCTAGATTTTTCTCATGTAAATGCTCACAAAATATTCCAAGTGACTCGAAGCCTAAACTCCATGAGTTGTGAGAAAATTCAAACACTTCAAATATCCCTTGATATGCAAAGAACACAAGTTCTTATTTTATTGCATGGAACTTTTCATATTTTGAATCTTCCAGGCCATAAATTTTAAATCAAGAAACCAAAATACATACTTAAGGACCCACAAAACTGAGACCTCTTGGCATGTCTTTAGATATTCTTGAATAACATTCAAGATTATGGTTTCTTCATCGTGGTCCTGCATAACAACACAAGAGTACTCAACCACCTTTCGCAAATTATTCAATGCAAATAAATACACAATTGTAATCCAACAAATATATATTGAACCAATGTATATGAATATATTTCGTATTAAAAAGTAGAGGCATATAACCAACAATATTCCCATCTCAATGTGCTCATTTAACACATACACATTCAATATATACCAACAATATAATAACCTCTAAAAGTAGGCTCAACATTGAATACAATTGCATATTTCAATAACAGAGTCAATGGAAATGGATTTCATGCTCATAAAAAAATGGACATACGCCAAAATCAATAGATTAAAAAGGGGAAGAGGTGAGAGAGTATGCCTATTCTATATGTTGTTGAAATTGAAAATGTTGTAGTTTGTCAAGCATGCAAGTCAACTAACACATGTACAAACTAGCGAGGACTGGAAGTCCACATCAAATAATTAATTAATATTTTTTTGTTTGGCATTGGAATGGGAGGGTGAAATCCTTAGGTCACTATTTCATCCCCTCTTCTGAATTAGCTAAGCACCTTAGGCAATGTTCAATGTTCATGCTACGCTCATTGAGGTAACACACAGAGTAATGCCTCACAAGGATTGTAGGGTGAGAGTGGAAGGCTCGATGGTTCTCAAGGTAATGTGGTCAATGCTGAGGGGTTCAACCTTGCTTGAATTATCTTTAGCATCCAACATAGTCGTTCTAAACACCTTTGAACACCTTGCAACTTGTTCCTTTGTACTATAAAGTTTTTCATAATATTACAATCTCCAAGGCTCTCTGGCAAAGGTGGAAGAGCGTAGAGAATTCTTGGACATCACTTTCTCTTATTGAAAAGAGAGTTGCATTTGTATAATGCACAACCATCAGTCTCCTTTGACAACATTGAGAATGGACTACAAGTAGCAGTAACGCCAAAATTGTGCAATGCGTCATGGAGTATTCAACGAGTTTGTAATAAGGAAATTTGGAAAGATAGATGTGTAATGACACATTTTCTAAAAGGTACAGAATCAATAGAGGTATTATTATGGGACAAGCTGCCAAACATCTATATTCGAGTAGAATATTCCTAAGGAGGGCATAGAACAATATCAAATGACATGGAAAGAGGTAGATTGACAATTACTTCCCTTTAGAGAACTGATCATTCTCTTTGACTCATTTTTCTGCATTAATATGGAAAATGAAATGCTTAGGATTTCTCAAAGGTCCAGAGTAGCAATTTTTTAAATGTGCGTTGAACATGTCGAGTGTTACAATGATTGGATTAAGGGAACTATAGGTAGAAGATTCATCTATGCTCTATAGTTGTGGAACAAAGCAAGGGTTGGTAGGGGATGACAGAGTTGGTCGCAAAATGGTAAGAATAAATGAAAGAGGGTTTAAGATGTTTCTATTCTATGAAATAGATGGGCCCCATGTGTTTCTGAGCTCTGATACCATGTTAAATAACACAAAATAATAGACAATAGATAATAAAGATAAACTTTGAATGAATTTACTATTCACAATGATATACATTTATATAATGTGTGTGACCCTTGGTTTTCATATACCAAGTGGTCTCTTAGACTCCAATGACTATTCACATTCCACACCCAAAACCCTTACGGGATTAGGTGTCCAACATAGGGGATTATGGAAAAGGATCTAGGATCAATAACCTACTTCCCAATCCCATGAACAAAATGGAACAATACCCATCCTACATTAAAGGAATTTCTAACCACCATCGTCGGATGAAATGACCAAGGATTGAAATGATGTAGACTTGAAAATAGGAAATCCAAGGAGAGTTATATTATTGACATCCTCAAAAATAGATTGGTAGCATATTTATGAACCTATAATGTATGGCATGAACGTGGATTACTATAGTTGTAGTGACATCAACAAGTAACATACCCATGTAGTACTAAGAGTTGCATACAAAATTATAACCTACACTGGTAAATACTAAATTAATAGCGGTCAACAGAAAAATTGAATTAAACAATCTTGCTTTGACAAGAACTAATAAATTGCAATGTAAAGTGGATAAATTAAATGCTTGTACTTGAATAAATTTTGGTGGGTAGTAATCATTAGTGAGTATATAAATTTACAGTTTTACTCCTACATAAGTGCTACTCCTACATAAGTGCTAAGAAAAACATAAAAAATGGTGGGAAGTACCTCTTAGTTAGTATATGTATTTACACCTTA
>APFE030959760.1:0-23105 GCA_000404065.3 Pinus taeda
TAGGTATGATTTTCCCCTCTTCTTTGGAATTTGTCTCTACGTTTGTTCTTGAGCTCACCATTGGTGTTATCTAGTCATCCTAGTGAAATTTTTTGAGTATTGAGATTTTTCTTGGCCACCTCCGACTTGCTTCTTTGCTTTCCTGAGTTGGCATTTCATTTCTCTCTCGACTCTGGCTTCAGTGTGCTCTTCCCATGGATTCAAGCTCTTCATCTTTCGAATCATCAACCTCATGTGTTTGTGACCATTGCAAAAAAGAACATGCAGTTATTAATTCCGAACTCTATGATCTACATGTTAGGCTGTACTAGCAAAGGGCCTTTGATTGTAATACCTTTGACATAACTGTGTCTTTGCAGCAGAGAATTTGCGTTTAGAGGATGAGGTTGGTGCACTCTGTAGCATCATTTTAGACCTCAAGTTACAGGGTGCACAACCAAACGACCCTGTAGCGGAATCACCTCAAGATGTCGACCTTAACCACCCAACAAATCTTACTGATTAATCAATTTTGTAATGTCTAGTTTCAATTGTCTATGGTTTTTGTTCCAATTTTGTCATATATACTCTACTCGAAAAATAAGAGTACTGATAGGCCATGGAGTTTTTGTTGTAATCTCGGTAAGTGTAATTAGATACAATTTGACATCACATATGTCTTTAAGCAACATGGCAATGTAATTCTCTTGGGTATTTGTCACGAGCGGACACAAATTTAATACAAAGAGTACTCATTTTTGTTAATAATAATAATAATAATAGTAAATAAATAAATAAATATAAAGTTCTGAAAATGAATCATTGCTATTTTAATTTACATAGTAAAATGGATTTTTGCTTTAAGTTGTATGTTAAAGGAATCTTAATTTATACTTATTATTTATATGTGTTCTAAAATTCAATATGGGGAGATTTAAAATGAAACATTAAATCAAAATATAATAATAAAAAACTTAATGTCGACTCAAATACATGATAATAATAACAATAATAATAATAAATTAATTCAATTCAATTTATTCTATTGCAATTTTATTTTTATTAATAAAATCACATGCCTCTTTTTCAAAAACAAAAATCACAAATATGCATATGACATTAAAATAAATTAAATAATAATGATCCATATTTGTAACCCATTATATTTTATAACTTTATATTAAATTTAATTAATAAACATATAAAAACTAAGTATTTACAATAACTTTTTAATATATATATATAATATATATAATATAAATATTAATATATATATATATATATATATATATATATATGTGAGAGACAAATCTCATATATATATTTTAGGATTATATTAAAAAATAAATTATAAAACATGTAAAAAAAATAAATATTTTCAAGGGATGCAAAGTAGTAGAAAATTGGAAGTAGTTTAGATTCCCGGGTACCAATTTATTTGAGGAAAATGTCACCAAAACATGGCAGAACATTCTAGAGAAGATAAAAATTAAAATGCTAAAATGGGGAGCTAGTTGGCTCAATGTGGTAGGAAGAACAATCATGGTAAAGGAAATACTCTCTTCCACCGCCATTTTTCAATTCTCTACTCTTTTGGTGCCTAAATATCTGTTACACCAAATAGGAGTTTATCTTAGGAAGTTCCTAGGGGAAGGAGGCAAATTAGAATCCAAAAAAACTCATATGGTTAATTGGCACACTATCAAAGCACCGAAGCTGCATGGAGGATTAGGAATTCAGGACCCCTATTTGGTAAACACTACAATGGGTGTAAAGCTACTTTGGAAATTAAAACTCCACTAGACCTATGGTGGGTGCAAGTTCTACAAGCCAAATTTATGCATGCAAACAATATATGTTCCATGGTTAAAGAGTCAAATCAAGTTTCATTGATCTACAAACTGATTGCCTCTTCTTCTTCATTAATCAATGACCACCTCTACTGGATTCTGGGAAATGGGAACAACATAAAGCTTTGAGAAGACTCGATCTTGGGCCGTATACATTTCTGTCAGGTGGAAGCCATCCGGCCCTTGTGGGAGCACTTAAGTAAGGGAGGCATAGACACCATCGCTCAATTTTTGCATTGGAATGTGACTGGTCTTTGGGAAGATTGGAAGTTAGATGTTGTCCCTGACATTTTGAAAACTATTGGAGAAATTTTGAAAAGTAATCTAAATGGTTGTGCACTACTCAGTCGAACAACATTGGACAATCTGGGTTCGAAGTCCTCCTCATACTTAGTCAAAGAAGGATATAATACTCTCCTCTTCTAAACTCGGGTTTTAGCGAAGTCCTCAATCTAGAACAACATTTAGAGAGATAATGCAATCCCAAAGGTGAATTCTTTCTGTTGGCTATAATTGCATAAGAAAATCTTAACCGCTGAAAATCTATGAAAGTGTAGCGTTGTTGGACCCTCAAGGTGCCCCCTCCACGAGAAGTCGGAGGAATCAAATCCTCATCTTTTCCTTTCATCTTTGTATACTATGTGCCCTCTCTTTTACATAACCCAATAGTCATCTAATTTTGAAATCCTTTTTTCGTCTTGGCATAAATCCCATTCGAGCTCCCTTCATACCAAATCCTCCCTCAAAGTGATTTGGAATGCTCACCCCAGATACCTTTGTTGTAAATATGGCTTTCCATGAATAATGCCATTTTCAAATATATATTAGTGCTTGTAAGAAATGCAGTGCCCAAAGCCCTCCCCTTTTCTTTTGAATATAACCCACCTTCCCTGGATCCTTCTTTGGACTCCTTAGAGCAATAATGGTTGGCTCTCTGGGCTACTCATCTCCATCCTCTCAACCCTCTTCCTTTTTCATCAGTGCAAGTCCAATATTGTTTGGTTGTTGTGTCTTTCTCCCCAAGATTTTGTTTAATGGAGGCAAAAAAAAATACACTAGGATCCTTAATTTGATGGTGCATCAAAGCACAATCTAGGGGTGGTAGGAGGGGGAGGGATATTGATAAATCATGAAGGAATAATTGTGGACAAATTTTCATGGGGACTTGGTCTAAAGTCCAATACCAAGCATAAATGTATGGGCTCTACTTGGGGTGAACAATAGCTCACAATCGGGGTGTCAAGTCTCACTAGCATAATTGGTTGAGGATGGGCATCGTCAACAAAGTGACCCAAGATCAAAGCTCACGGTGGGTGGTTGTGCCCTATGCTAGGGGGAGGAGACATGCTAAAAAATCCAGTCATCTTAGAGCTAGTGTAACCGAGGCCAGGTGTGATCCTTGGGTGACTTTGATGAATTATATGCCCCTAGGTCGCGACTCCACAAGCCACAAATCAAGCCTAGAGGATCAAAAACAACTTGACAAACAAAAAATATAGCTCATAATTAGGGTGTCCAATACATTACCATCCTGGGAGACTCTTTCATTATTATTCAACACTTGATAAGCAACATTCCTCCAAAATATAACATGTTAAGTATGTTGTTCCATTGAATCAAAGGTATTCTTCTACCTTTTTCTAGCAGCTCATCCTTCCACATTCTCAAAAATCTTAATTCAGAAGCAAATCTCCTAGCCAATAAGGGATGTATTTTAGGCAAAGGAAAAACGGAAATAAATGGTATTGGTGTTTATTTCACCATTCCCTAATTATGCCCATTGTTAACTCCCTATTCTCCCTAGACTTTTTTGCATCCACTCCCCAATGTTTCCCATGGATGACTCCATTATCCCCCCTAGACCTACCCTTCCCTCCCATGATTCGTTAAGCTCTCCCCCATTCTGACTCCCCTTGATTACCCTCTTGCTTCATATGAAAACTTAATGCAAAGTATTAATCCTACTTATTGAAGAATGATTACAATGGATGCGTCACGCCTGTCCAACCTTGCATCATTTGAATGCTAGCCTCATGTAAGCATGCCACAATTAATGAATTAAGCACGGTTCTAACTCACCCTTAATCAAGATATTATGGTTTTCCAAGGTTACATCTCTGCAAGTGTGCCTCATTTAAATGTACTGGTGAAGATTAGATCTACTCTTAATCCTGAGCTCATGGCATATGAGGAAGGTGTCTTATTAGATCGTTTTGCGATGGTTGCACTATCTTGGGGCACTAGATTTCATAATGTGAAACTGAAAGATCGCATGTGGCTCTTAAACTGTAATGTGAATAAGTTGGGGAGAGAAGCATAATAACATTCATTCACTGCAAGCAAATTGGGTACTGGTTTTGTTCCCCTTTGAGGAATTGGCAATGGGAAGCACTGGTCACAATTGTGTCAACTAGATGTTGTTGCACTTGGAAGCTCAATGATGAGATTTAGACTACTCTTTTGAGCCTTCTTCCACTGTGAGCTCTGATCATGGAATAAGCACCATTGCAGTTCATTAATTTGATGCCTTGCGCTCTTTGGGTCTGAGGTAAACATCTCAATTTTCTTTTCTCTTCGCTCAACGAGAATTTGGAACAATTTTCATCACTTCATGGTCTTAGTCCATAGCTCTATCAGTGATGGGGAGTCACAATTAGGTTTGATTTGCCCCTCTTCTCTGGGCTTTGTCTCTATGTTTGGTATTGAACTCTCCACTGGTGTTATCTGGTTGTCTTGTTGAAATTTTTTGAGTAATGAGATTTTTCTTGGCCACCTCAAACCTACCTCTTTGCTTTCCTCAGCTGGCCTTTCATTTCTCTCTCGACTACGGCTTCAATGTGCACTTCCCATGGATTCAAGCTCTTCGACTTTCAACTCATCAACCTCATGTGTATGTGACCACTCGAAAAAAGAAATGCAGTTATCAATTTCGAACTTTATGACCTGCATGTTAAGCTATAATAGAAAAGGGCCTCTGGTTGCAATACCTTTGGCATAATTATGGCTTTGCAACAAAGAATTTTGCGTTTAGAGGATGAGGTGGATGCACTCTATAGCATTATTGCGGACCAAGTTACAAGGTGCCCAACCAGACAGCCTGACAATGAAATTGCCTCGGGATATCGACCTCAACCGCCCAACATATCCTTCTGATTATTCAATTTTGTAATATCTGGTTTCAAGTGTCATAGTTTTTGTTCCAATTTTGTCATATGTACTCTACTTGACAAATAAGAGTATTGATAGACTACGGAGTTTTGGTTGTAATCTGGGTAAGTATAATCAGATACAAATTGACATCCCAAATGTCCTTAAGCAGCATTACAATGTAATTCTCCCAAGTATTAGCCGTGACCAAACATGGATTTAACACAAAGAGTACTCATTTTTGTTTAGAAAACAATAATAAATAAATATACAGTTATGAAGATGAATCATTGTTATTTTAATTTATATAGTAAAACGGATTTTAATTTTAAGTTGTATGTTAAAAGGGATCTTAATTTATACTTATTGATTATATGTGTTCTACAATTTAATATGGGGAGATTTAAAATGAAACATTAAATCAAAAGATAATAGTAAAAAAACATAATGTTGACTCAAATAAATAATAGTAATAATAATAAATTAATTCAATACAATTTAATTGATATTGCAATTTTATTTTTATTAATAAAATTACAAAACATTTAAAAAATAATAATAAATCATTAATAATGCATATCCATTAAAATAAATTAAATAAATAATCATCCATATTATAACCTATTTATATTTATATTGTTTATTTAAATTTAAATTAAATATAAAACATATATGAAACTAGATATTTACAAGTAAACTTTGTATTATATATATTTGTATTATATTGTGTATTATATTAAAAAATAAATTATAAAAATTAATAAAACAATGTCAAGAAAAGAACTATATCAAGGTTTACAAATCTCATATATTTGTAATTATTATCAGGATTTATAAAATAAAATAAAAAAAATTTTCTATATAGAGATGTGAAATTTATATCAAATATTAACTAATATTGTTTAAGAACCAACATACTAATCCATCCTGTAACTTGATGGATTATAATAGGCTTCGAAAGGATCAAAATCTCTCAAGGTGCAAACATTTTTTAATTTGCACAAAAAAGGATATCCGCATTCTTGGAGAAAGTTTGATCTAATGTGGACCCTTTTGGCAACTCAATACACTGTAAGAATGATCTATGCTAGTTAATATTTCGGCATATCTATAATAGAAAAATATTCTATTTCTATTTTTATATATTTATTAATTTTAAACATAAAACTCTAAAATATCATGATTAATAATATGAATCATCATTATTTAAATTTTGTTTTCTTTATAAGAACGGTTGAATTTTATTAAGAAGTGAGGTTAGGCCTGGCCCAAACAACCCCTATTACATTACGCTGTATGATTTCTGGCTATTCAGAATCCTCAAAATATGGTTTTATCCAATAGACTTTCACTGATACATTTGATTCTTTGGGATTGCTAAGAGATCCTTGATTATCACTTAAAATCTAAAATCAAGGGAGGCATCTAAGGATCCTTTCTGATTTTCTCTGGTTGGATAAGGCGAACCTGGTTTTGCCCAAAATCGTTTCCAGTAGCTCGACAACCTGTAGCCTCTATTTATGAAAACATCGTTAAGTCATTTGATTGTCTAACTGTTTGAGTTACCTGCTAAAGTGATGATTGTGCTTGATGTGGTCCTTTGCGAGGTTCGTATTATATTATTGGAGCTACGATGAATCCATATCTTGCTTCGACTGTGAACATCATTTTTTAAACAACATTTGACAACATCGATCTTCATCATTCAGAGGTTTGGATGTATGCTACCTACGCCAAGCTTTGGTATTTCATGGAGATAGAGACATTGCATAGGGAAAGCATAGCATTGACTGCCCAGACCTTGCTCTGTTGGCCATCTCTTTTAAGGAATTGGATGCATTTCTGTTGCTTCATCGTTCTTTGATAGAAGACCTTGTGCTAATAGACATCCCTTATTTGCCATTATGTCTACTTTCTTATTCAGAGTTTGGAGGATATGGTAGAATGAGCAGGTAGTGAAGTTTTGCATCAAATTTCTTACTCTTTCAAGGGTCCTGTTGAGAGTTGAGCTATTAAGTTGATCACCTGTGTTTAGTATTTTTATCAATATTTCCAAGTCCCCAAAGAATTGAAGATTTTCCCCTCTGTTCCCTTGACCCAGCTGACATGCTTTGAGCAGTCCTAGAATCTCGGTCTGGTGGTTAGTGCTTTGTCCTAGGCCCCAACTGAAGCTATCCTTCTTGTGCCCATCTGAGGAGTAGATTGCTCCTCCTGCCCTGATATCCTCGGGTTTTCTTTGGAGGCTCTGTCGAAGAATATCGAAACTTTGCCCTATTTTTTCCACCACTTTTGAAAGTCCAACTCAGTGAATCGGAGCCGCCAGTCTGCGTTGAGGCAAGGCCAAGAGTGGTTCTTTTTATTGTTGGCCCACCTTCGGGACTCACCTAGCTAACTAATCTCTTCGGGGAGGAGAGAATTGTCTGACTTTTGAGGTCTGTTTTCATATGTTTCCAGCAACAGAGCTTTGGCTTTGGTAGTCAATATATTGGTGGGTTGAAGTCTATTGTTGAAGAAGGCTTCATTCCTAGCTAACCAAATTCCTCAGCAGATGTATTTTGGAATTGCATTCTAGATTTTAGCCCCTGTTGATTTTCTCTTCAGAATGTGAGGATAATGCTCTTCCTACTAGACAAAGAGACTAACTAATGAAAGTTGTGCTGAAATTTGGGCATTAAGCCCCAACATTGCTTGCAACTAGACTTCTTGAGTGAAGGGGCAGTCGATGAACAAATGTTCAATTGTTTCCTGAGCCATGCAATAGAGAGGGCATCTTTGGGGGCTGATTATTCCTTGTTTCACTAAATTATCTCCAGTGAGGGCCCTTCTGTGCATGAGAATCCAGCTGAAGAAGTTGATTTTTGGGAGACCAAAGGGGTCCCAAACATGCTACCAAAGCTTTGTAGAGTAGATCTGAGGTTGTTGTTCTTGAAGAGCTACAAATCCCTGCCTTGCTGAGTAAGCTCCGTTCTTCCCTAGCCCTACTTGTCCCTTGAATGGAGATGCACAGGAGCCATACCAGAGAGCTTAGCTAGAAAGAGATGAATTTAAGGGAGCATCCAGTCAGGACGGCAATGAAGAGCCCAATTTCTCCAATTCCCTACGGAGTCCCAAGAGCATATATTAGCAAGCTTGTGGATACCTTTCTGGATGAGCCAATTGTGCAAATATGCAATTTCAGGGGCCAATTTTAAGGGTTGTAGGCCCATGATCTTGTCTTCCCACAACCCAATTATTTTTCCGTTTCCTGGAATTCTATAGAGATGGTCTTTAAAGAAATCCCAACCACGACTGTAAAGTTTCCATAGCATGGTTCCTTTGAAGGAAGCTCCTTCTCCCATATTATTTATTAGGAGTCCATGCAGATAATTTTTAATAAGAACTTGATTTACAGGGTGTCTTTGATTTGAGAATATTTTCCAGAGAATATTACCTCCCAAAGCCAGATTGGCCAACCCTGGATCTCTTACCTGTAGTCCCCTTTAGTTATTGGCCTTTTCACTATGTCCCAGCTTACTAGGTGAATTTTTTTTTGTTCCCCTTTCCTCCTTGCCATAGGAAATTTCGAAATAGCTTAGATAGTTATTCGATGATCATTCTTGGAGCTAAAAGAAACACAACCTGATAGATAGGAAGGGAGGAGAGAACTGATTTAACAAGAATGAGCTTCTCGGTTGTGGTAAGCCACTACCCTCCCCATGTTGTCATTTTTGCCTTGATTTTGCTGATAATTTCCATCCAATGAGGGGCCGTGCTGGTTCCTAATGTTAGAGGCAAGCCTAGGTACTTGAAATTGTCCCAAGAGACGTAGCCAATGAAGCCCGGGGCTTGGGCAATCCTGAGAATAATTTGTTGATCTATCACCTAGCCATACACTGCACTTTTCCTCTTGTTTACCATAGCTCCGGAAACTCTGCAGAAGCTTTAGATTACTTCATTGAAGGCCCTTGAAATTTTAATGTAGGTTCCTCCCATAAGGATTGAGTCATTGACGAACAAGGCATGGTTGATCAGTGTTGTTCCATTTATCGCCTTGATGCCTGGAAGAGTCCCATTGATCTTCTTTGTTGTAATCTTTTAGCTCAAGGAATATTCCATCAGAATGTATAGGAAGGGGGACAGAGTGTAGCCTTGCCTAATGCCCCTCGTGGCTTTGAAGTAGTTTGTTGACCTGCCATTTACTAGAGGGGCTATCCAAGGTTCTCCAATACATGCTTTAATCAATTTTATAAAATCAGAACCAAAACCAAATGTAGAAAGAACTTGGAGGAGGAAAGAGTGCCTTACTCAATCAAAGGCGTTCACCATGTCTAGCTTAATGAGCATACCTTCCTCTTTACGTTGATGGCTGGAATGGATAATATCCTACACCGGTATCACGTTGTCCATTATATGCCTACCTTTGACAAACCCACCTTGGTTGGGAGAGATGAGTTTTTCCAGCAGCAACTTTATTCTATTTGCAAGTAACTTTCTGAGTATTTTGTAGGATGCATTGCATAGTGAGATTGGCCTGAAGCGGTCGAACACCAGTGGATTTCGATTCTTTTGGTATTAGTTCTAGGAAAGTGGAGTTTGTGCTTCCTCCCACTATGGCTTTTCAGAGGAAGCCTTTAATCATTCTGTGCAAATCAGCCTTGATGATGTCCCAGCAGATTCTATAAAAATGGATGGAGAACCCATCATGTCCCAGAGCTTTGTTTGTTCCATCTTCCATATGACATTGTTGATTTCGTCTTCAGTGAAGGGCTTTAGGAGTATTGAGTTATCCTCCTCGTTAACCAGCCTTGGAACGTGCTTGAGGAAGTCTTGTGCTTCCTCATCATCATCTGCACCTTCTTCTTTGTACAACTGTTGAAAGTAAGAGGTTGCATCCTTTTTTATCAGAGTTGTGCCTTTGAGAACAACCCCATCCGGTGAGGTGATTTTAGCAGTGTGGTTTCTAGAAAGTTGAGTTCGAATTTGCTTGTGAAAGAAGGTTGAATTTTTGTCTCCAGACACAAGCCAGATATTGTGAGATTTGAGCCTCAAGGATTCTTCCTCCTCTCTAAATGATCAAGAAGTGATGATTTGATGTTCTTGCTCGATTTGAATTTTTGAGCAGGTAATGTCTTGCAGCTCCAAGCCCATTTGGAAATCATGTGGGTGTTGTATATTCTATTTTCTATGACTAGTGGGGGAGTTTGTGGGCTTTTTTATCCATTCTTTCAAGCCTTTTTTGGTGGCCTTCAGCTTTTGCTCCCAGACATAGCTGGGTGATCCAAGAACATGGATGGACCAAGCCTTCTTGACCGTGTCCATAAACCCTTCTCTGTCTGCCCAAAGAGGGTTGAACCGGAAGGGGATTGGCCCCAAATTTTCCTCATCTTCCAGCAGAATAAGAATGGGTTTATGATATGAAGTCAACTTTGGCAGAATTTTTGTGGATATGATATTTTTGGACAGAAAAGTGCTATGAAGTAGGAATCTGTCCAACCAGGCTGAAATGTGCTCCACACCAACTCTGTTATTTGCTCAAGTGTAAAGCCCCTATTTTTGTCTTAAAGTCCAGTAAATCCCATTGTTGAAGCAGGTCTTCCACAATGGGGAGGAAGTGGTCCCTGCCACTGATTCCTCCTATTTTTTCCTTTGGGTTAAGGATTAGATTGAAGTCTCCTACTAGAATTATATTCTTGAGGGAGTAAGCTTCAAGGAAGTCGGACAGGGTTTTCCAGCAAACTTTCTTTTCTGCAATGAGGACAGATACATAAAGATTAAAGAGAACAAAGCTAATCTTACTAGGAAGGTGACAGAGTTCGGTGTAAATCTAGTATCGTGTCTTCCTCCTAGAGAGTGGCAAGCCCACCTCATGTACCCCTTGGACTTACTGCATTTCTAGCTTTTGTTTTCCATTTTACTTTGCTGAGTTCCAGAAGGGCTTTCCCTTCTATTTTAGTCTCTTGGAGCATGAGGATCTTAGTAAATTCTAATTTCAATAAGTTCTTCACTGCTTCAGATTTTGAGGGATTCCCCAGTCCTCTGCAACTCCAAGAGACTAATTGCATTATTTACTAGCAAAGGGTGGGGCAATACCTCCCTTGGGAGGCATGGTTCTAGTATTTATGCCAATGGACATCTCAATCATGGCCGGCTGCCTTGCATTTTTTGTCTCTTCGCCTCTTTTTCTCTGGCCTCTCTGTGAGATTTCCTCCCCACTCTTTTCGAGGGCCTCATATTTGTCTCATCTTCCGAGGATCCCAAAATCTCTGGAATCTTCTTCCTTGTCATATTTGCATAGGTTGGGGAGCTAGAGACACCTTTTGGAGTTTTGGTCTAGGGAGGGCCTGTTTCCTCCTGCCTTTTGTCTTCTTCCATGGTGATGGTCTGGTGTTCAACCTTCTTATCTGCTGGGTCTAGGAGTTTTTCTGGTGTGCTGAGCATTTCAAAGAGATTTGTGGGTATGTTTGCTCTTGAAGGGACTAAGCTCCCCTCCGCTTGGCCTGTGGGAGGAGAACCACTCCTCGTGAGTACTCCTTTCCCTTTGGATTTGTTATTCTGTTTAGCTATTCTTGGTTTCTGGACCTGAGTCCATTGATCTCCTTTTGCATTCTTGACCCCCGCCTTTGATTTCTTTTTACAATGCATGGCAAAGTTCCCATATCCATGTAAATGCCGACATTTAAATGGGAGTTTCTCATAATCTAACACTTGGATGTGAGTCCACTCAGTCACTGTGAGTTTTACAGCTTCAGGGAGGCCTTCCTCCAAGTCTACTTCTACACAAATTCTCGCACAAGAGTATTGGTCCCTCCTTTCTGCTCGATCGATGTATTTTCCAAGTTTATTGCCTATGGTTTCTAAGGATTTGGGGTTCCAGTAATGTAGAGGTAAATGAGGCAAGTGCACCCAGACCAGGACATCCGAGTGCACATCCTATGTCGGATCAAAGTCTGGAGTCCATTGATTTAGATACAAGCCCTAAGGCCCCATGAAATACGAGCCATTTCTGAATATGAGATTCTTGTCTTCTATCGCTTCAAATATGAATCCAAAGAAGCCTTTGCCAACGAAGTGATTTTTGATTCCTTCTTTGACAAGAGATCGCCAGTTGCTTTGCACCCAGGAATCTACAACTTTAGGCAAGGGCCATAGCCCAGTGAACTATCCAATAAGCCTTCTTTCTGCTAGATTCAATGCCGCTTTACGGTTTTCTTTAGTCGGCAAAGCAACTGTGGGGATGGAATCCATTCTCTTGACTAACTTTTGCTGGTTTTGGTTGCTGGCCATTTGTTGCAAGCCGCTACCAGTTCCTGGAACACAGTGAGGTCAGTTGGTAGGGGAGGATCCAGATTGTGGCCCCCTCCTGGGACCATGGCGCTGGAGCTGTGCGAAGTCTCTCGTTGTGGCTGTGTCGACTCCTTTCGCATGCACAGAGCTCAAGCCCAACAAAGAAGAAAATTTTCACTTACCACTTAAATCTCATTATTTAAATTTGGTTTAATGTGATATACATATTATGATTTTTTTCCTAAAGAAATTGTATATAATTTTATTAGTAAAAGCAAAGCTAGAATATAACAAATTTAATTGAATCAACTTATTATTTTTATTGTTACTTATATTGCTTTTTACTTTTAATTGCCTTTTTAATCTAGACGACATTATGTTTTATTATTATTATTATTTGACCTAGATATTTCCTACAACATATCATCTAAAGTGTCACTATGACAACTCCCCCATACTAGTTGTAGAGTGCCACTAGGTGAATTTTTTTTGGAATTTTTAATCAACAAATATCTCTTAACTAACAACCATATATGTACATCATCATGTCTCATGGTATAGAAAATCGACCAAAAATTGATTATGATAAAAAATGATGTAGAACAAACAAGTCAAATTATTGGAATGATATATACAATGGAATTTATATCATCTCCCTCAAGATTCTAATGAAAAATAGAATTCGAATAAGCTATTATATCTATATAATTAGAATCATTTAATAGAAAGAAACATTTTGTTAACATTGCATATGTACCTCATCCTGCCACATGGTACAAAAAGTGGACAAAGCATTGACCTCATGTTTGAAAACATATATGTAATGGATCTTCCAAAGGATAAGTAGAGCATAGATTCTCATGTGCTATGAACTCCCAATGAAAGAGGAACAAACCAAATAATTACAATAATAAAAAAGGGCCTCCCACCTATGAATCCTTCCCTAGAGAAGAAGTGAATATTTATTATGAACATATTTCCATCCAATATTTGTGAATATACAATCATAAAAGATAATCTTCATCATCTTGAATCATTGGCAAATATAGTAGAAATCATAAAAAATCCCACTCTTTGCCAACTTGGTCTAGGTGGGTGGCCCTAGTAAATAACAAGTGACTTAAAAACTCTTGACTTATAGGAATTTCAAACAAACCAAGCACTATGAAGCTAACACACTTATGAATAAGTGGAAATCAAACATTCATTAAGAAGGAGAGTCAGCACATGTTGCTAATACACGATGGATTATACGATCCCAGAATCAGATTATTGTAGACGTTGGTCAAAGCTCCATCGTTGATTGCTCCAAATTCATCCTAACATTGTAATATTCATTTTGGAGATGACCTCCTAAGGGATAAGCCCAACAAGCTTTGGGATAAATGGTCGCTTCATTGGAACAAAAGCACAATCATGTGCCAAAATAAAGCAATCCTTCTAGGAACATCACATTTAGTCTTGGAGGTCATACCAATAGAAAATGTCCTTCTTACTCAAATGACAAGCATGTAAACATGGTGCTTTGATAATGCAAGTACCCTACAACCTATGGCTCGAAATGGGGTGTCTCACCAAATCCCAACTTATTTTATTGTCACCCATATTCCATATAATCAAATGTACCACCATATTTTAATATGTCCAATGAGTATTGAAGATAAACAAACCAAAGACCTGGAACAGGGGTGGGGAAGAGATAAGCTCACATAAATCAATGTCTCCTTACACCATACCAACACATCCTGCTACTAACATTTGATGTTGTGATAAAACTTACTAAGGAGCATTCCCTCCAAGAACTCAATCATCCACTTAGTAATAAGGATGCTTCCTATATGCGACATTAGTCAACTCTAGGCCCCTTCATCATTGGGCTTGATACACACATCCTATGGGACCATCAAAAGACTCCTCTCCAACATACTTTGACTACAAATAAAATATTAAGATCTACTCCAAACATTGAAATTGAGCTCAAATTGACAACCAACATGATACATATATAGTAGATATGAGAGGTTTGAAGAATCCTATAACCATTATCAATTTATCAACAAACAAAAGATATTTTTATTTCCATAAAAATGAAATTGCCTAAGAGACCAATCTCATATAGCAATAAAGAAGAGCTCCACTCCAAAAGGAATGCTAAGATATCGCACAATGCCCCTTTCAGCTAAAATATGTCTAATTTGTGGGAAGACATCTAAATGCATTGTCTAACATAACCAGGTTTAAAAAATCCCTTAAGCTCAATAACCATTACATCTCATATTGCACATAAAATCTCGGGAGAAAGTTGACTATTATCTATAGAGTTAGTCTACCCACTCGAAGAAGAGAGTCATTTGAAAATTCATTACTAAGCACCTATGATCCATAAAGAAGCAATATACCCCATAACAACCCCTGAATATGAGCAACCTTCAAAAGTTAGCTAACATCAGTTTCCAAGACATTGTTGAGGGCTCAAAGAACACCCTCGTCGAATGGAAAAATGCAACAAAATTCAAGGGGCAAAAGAGTCATTAACCAAAATAAACACTAAGGTGTCAAAGATGAGAGTATCCACCATGGCCCCGCATCACAGTCCAAGCCCAAACAAGACAACAATTCTATGATAAAGGACCAATCAATTTGACCATAAGCCTTTTTAAAGTCTATTTAAAAAAAACTATAGAGAGATTGTCAACTATTCTCTCAAGCCCAACCCAATGCTTCCTAAGGCAATATCATCATGTCTAGAATAAACTAACACCTAAAAAAAAAAAAAAAAAAAAACCTTCTGTCAAATAACCTTCTTGGCCACACTCAAGGTTAGAGGAGGGGAAGATTCACTGAATTAGTCACAACTAAAACTCAAAGTTGTTTGGTGAGTGTTTCCCATATCAAAGAAAAATAATTAGGTTAATTATCAAAATATATTTTTCCTAAAGATAATGTCAAAACATCATTAAGAGTTCCATGTTGTTCCCCATCTGAAATAACCTAATTTTCATGAAAGAAAATATCAACATCATTAGTGCTTCCCATGATAAGAGGTTACTTAATATTATGTTCTAGAGCAGCTTAAACTTTGTGAGAGTACATGAGTCATCAAAATAAAGTTCATCTAATGGATAAAATATAGAGATAGTTTTATCTTTTGTAAGAAAAAAGGCTTATGTTTTCTCTACCTTCCTTGTTAGCCTCCAAAAAAATTCCACAAGTGGAAGGATTGTGATGGTCATCACAAAGGTTACACTATAAAGAGGATTTCCTTGTGCTTAATTTTTTTTAATTCCTTATGTACTCAAAGAATATATCATAGGTATTAGGATCATGATATTCATCATAGAAGCCACACATATTGATGCCAGGGTTACCCCCGCTTACACCCATAGTATGCATATAAAATGCATAAACACATTAGTCCCAGGAATTTAACTCACCAAGGAGTCAAATATTCAACCATCAATGGTTAGGGCCCTATTCATCAACCCTCAAGCCTTCATTTATGACTTTATTAAAGCCTTCATCAAATCCCTCCTATCAAAACTTTAAAACCCCTCATAACCTTTATTTAAACCTTCGTTAACCCTTAAGCCCATATATAATCAAACTTACTTATAATTGGACTTAACCACAAAACCCTCTTTAACTGCATATATATAACCTTCCCTCCTTAACCTTGGTTACATATATTTATCACATGAAAGCCTTATATTCTTTATAAATGTTGGACTTATATATAAAACCTCATCTACCTGTGCTTAATCCTTTTATAACCATTTACAAAGGATTAACCCACAATCTTACCTTTTTACCCGAGACTTCAACTTTGTTGGATTACAAAGGAAAACCCGACCAAAACACATAGGCTGGACTTCAAACCTTATAAACCCACATTCATATGTCATCCGGTCCACACTCCCTGTCCATCAACATATCGCTACTCCATTAACCGCCGGAGCTTGACCTTTGTGATATGCGATTAGCGACTAAATCACAACCGTCGATCCTATAGTTGATCCGACTGTTGACGCTAAGTCGCATATCAACCTATTCACTATCCGCTAGTCCTTCACCTCGGATTAATGCGATAAGCAATCAAATTAGGACTGTCGATATAGACTCAATTTGACAGTAGGACTTTTGCCCAATTAACAAAACAGAACGGCGAACCTCTGCCGTCGATCTTCCTCCTTCAAATCTGATGATTTTTATTTATTTCGATAGACAACAAGCACAGGGAATAACCACCTAGTAAAGTTGTTTTTCCCTTCCTCCCTTGTGCTATGTGTCCTCCACTGAATGGAATCAGATGCTCAACCCTCAATACCACTTACTGTTTCTTCATCGCTCGAAATACCACTTAAGTCTTGTGAAACCATCCTTTCACTGTGTTATCTCCTGCGCTCTTTCTTCGGGCGATGACCGTTGATCTATTGATCTATTTATCGAATGGTCGACATTTAATTCCTCCATTATTTCTCCATCAAGGTTCATCGATCCTCAGCGGTTGATCTGGATCGTTGATCTATAAGATCTAACGATTCCTATGTATCACCTCTTCACTTCTCCTCTCGTCCCTTTTATTTTGTTTTACGCTATCTCTTCAGCGTTTCTCTATGGGTTTGGTCATTTCTTCAGGGTTTTATTTTTTGCGCTCTTCCGCTTCCTCTAAGCTTAACTCTATGAATTCTTAATTTGCTACCTCTACGGAGCTTACTCTATTCCTTTAGCTGGATTCAAAGATCCCTTATGATTCCTCTGAATCCTTCTTCTTCACTGCGTATCTACAGAACTCTGCCTGCAACCTTCTGTTACAGAACCTATGAATTCACATATCATTCATTCAATAAACATTCATTTCACATACTAATACAGTTATGGAATAATCCATTGTATGTCTAAATATGAACAAATGATTACATATCCGAGACTCTCTATCTCTCACAGGCCTGATCTTCAATATCAGTGGCCTTCCACTTTCACTCTTCCCATAGGCTTACATTTATACCAAAAAGGTTCTTTGAACTAAATCTGGTTCAAATCCTAGATCTATTGAACTGACTCCTAAATGTCCTCTATCCTCTATGTCCACTTCTAACTTCATTTAATTCCTAAGAACTCTCTCTAGTTCCTCGAATCATGAAATGCTTTAAGATTTATAATTGACTTCTAACTCTTTTTTCATTACTAACCACACTTGTTCTCCTTTATTCGAGAGCATTTACAAGATATCTCACATTATCTAAGTAATTCCTATTCTATGCACTCAAAAGTCTAAATATTACATTAATTCACCACTTAGGAAGCCAAATTCCTTAAAATACATGACCCCCTTATGTCCACTAATTTACAATGATTATCCTTGGGTTGAATGCTCCTGCATCAGACTCCCAAAGTAGAAAATATTCATGATCTCCTGATCATATGTCTTCATGTGTTGATACAAAACCTCCAGGGTCCCAAACTTTAGTTTGTAGCTGCCCAAATGCTTTGTTCTTTTGTTGTTACTGTACTTCTGTTGTCTTTTGCTCCATCTTCTTCTCCTTGTCAATCAAGTTCAAGTTTTGATTTATCATCCTTCCTGATGTCATCCTTCCTGCTGTCATCAACTTTCTCTCTATGGCATGTTTCATCATTAGCTGCCATAATTCTTCAATCTCTATCTCCAGTACATCCTTGGACTAGTCTATACTTTGCCACTTGCTTCTACCTATTTCTTTTTGTTTCAGGTTGTTGTTGTTGTCCATCAACTCTTCAATCTGTTGTTCTTCTTCTTGGAGTTGTCGAATGCTATCACTTACTCTTACTCCTCCTTTCCTTCTTACTTGTTCTATTATTCTTGTTGCCTCCCTTTCATCCTTACCCTCTTTCATGATTATTTCTGTCTGCACTGAATCATGATTTTCCAACATTCTCTCCAGCAATTGAGCATCTCTGTTCCATGGATTAAATTATTTCATAAAATCTTCTTCTTTCATCTTTATTTGGTTTCTCAATGTGCCAAATTTCCTCGAGCATCTGCAACTAAACCTGCATTCATAAAACACTTGTTAAGATAAAAAACATAAGGCTTCAGTGCCTTATTTTCCTTTGGCAACAATTCAGTTTGTTGCTCAGTTTCTTTCTCCTCTGTCAGCACATCAATATGCTGTTTTGAATTCTCAAAAGAATTCACGAGACTATCAATTAGTCTCTCCTCCACATCATTTTCTCTAATGATGTCTTCCTGCTCTTGTTCACTGTAGAGAACTCCTTCTGTAATCACACTGTCATACTCTAAATTTTCGAGCAAATATTCCAACAATGCAATTTCTCTGTGATACTTCATAAGTACTTCATCATCACTTATAATTCCTGCATTTATAAACAAATTATCAATTTGAAATTCACAGGTTTCAACAGTCTCAACTGTTGCTTCACATATTAGCTCTTCAGACTGAATTTAATCTCCTTCTTTCACAAGAAATTCTTCCCGTGTTGCCACAGTTATAATAATATATCCTTTACTTCAGAGTTTTTACCTACTGAAAGATACTCTTCCATACTTCTGACAGCTTCAAAATATTGCTCATCTTTTGCAAAACACTCCTTTTTTAGTGTTCCTTCCCCCGAGGTTAAATCCTTTGCATAGGTTTCTTCCTTATTAACATATTTCAGTAGATGTCCTTCTTTATTACTGACTATCTCAACAGTTTCCATGACTATTTCCACTGTTCCTATCATCATAGTGAACTGATGATCCTTTACTATATTTTCAACTAACATAGTCTCTTCTTCAAGTTTGCCTTTAATCTCTTGTTGTTTACCTTTTCCAAGAGCTATCCTTGTCTCACCATCTGCATTAATATTATCCTTCATTTGTTTTACATCCACAGACAAACTATCAGTCTTAAAAACATAAGACCCTGTGGTCCCACTTGATGTTTCAGCCATCATATCTCCTTGTTGTTCTAAATCCTTCATATGATTCAGAAGTTCTTCGATGGTCTCTTCTTCAATCTCCTCCGGCCCTTTACTTGATTGCTTGATATGTTTCCCCAACTGTATATGAGATATATCTATCTCATCTTCTTCCAGAACATAATTTAGATTCTGCTTGTCTTCTTTCTCCTTTATGACAATACCAATAAATTTTCCTTATTTACATGTTTCACCTGCAAACATACACAAATTATTAGATTTAAAACCATGTGACCCTTTGGCATCACTTGAAGTTTCAGTCTTCAAGTCTTCATCTTCACTCAGAATTTCACTCTGTTCTACTTCACAAATGGACACTTCCGTTTTCATTTTCCAACTCAACTTCTTTGAGTTTTTCCATCAGCCATCTTACTTGCCTCTATTGTAGCCTTCTCTGCAACTTATGCCACTTCACTGGCTTCTTCCTCAAGACCCAAACTAGTCTCTGGCTTTCCTCAAGTATCCTCCTTAATGCATCGAGTTTTTCTTTTAACTCTTCAATCTCTTTGTCAATTTCCTCTTGACTCATCCTCTTCCCATTTGCCTTAGCATCCTCTTTCTTCATCTTTCTTTTGTTGTGGTCTTCCTCAGAACCTCTGCTATGACTATCAATAGCCATCTTCTTCTTCTCTATCTTCATGAGTTCCTCACTCACTCACTATGAGCTGCATTAAAGCCTCTGCAACAACAAGTCCTCCTTGTTGCAACTTACCTCACCAAGCTTTCCTCTGTACTTGGTATTTTGGCAAGCCCTTGGTTCTCTGTCTCTGGAACCTCCTTTGAGCACTTCTCTTTGCTCCTTCTAGGCTTCAACTCATCTGCACTTCTCAAGAACACATCTATCCTCTTGTATTCCAAACACAATGAAATACTTGGTTCTGACCACCTCTTCTTTCACTTAGAAAGTCTTACCAGCTTCCTTCATTACCTTGGTAATTCTACCCACATCCTTTGTGGAATTACCTTTGTGATCTGCAACAATACCTCTGTCATAACAAGTCTCCTTCTTGCTACATATGCCTCACTAAGCTTCTCTCCTTTGAGCTCAATATTTTAGCATTTCTCTGGTTCTTTCCTTTAGAACCAATTGAGCACTCCTTGCTCTAGATTGCTGCAACCTTCTCACTTTTATCTGTGCATTAATGTACAAACACACATTCTCAAATCAAAACAGAACATATCACCCCACCTTCAAGATCTTAGCATGATCTTGTTTTACCATTCCACCTGTACCTTGAAAGGATTGTCCTCTGTTTCTTGCATCTGTAAGTTCTGCTACACATCCCCTCTGTGTGCCTTCTTTCTGTCAGATTAGAATCTGATCCTTCCTTGCCTGCATAAACATCTTTGACACATAACTTGTTCTTAATTCTTTCACATAGAATTTCTTTGTTTTGTTTTAACACCAATTGTTTTAATTACAATTCTGCTCTGATACCAAATGATGCCAGGGTTACCCTCGCTGACACCCATAGTATGCATATAAAATTCATAAGCACATTAGTCCCAGGAATTTAACTCACCAAGGAGTCAAATCTTCAACCATCAATGGTTAAGGCCCTATTAATCAATCCTCAAGCCTTCATTTATGACTTTATTAAAGCCTTCATCAAATCCCTCCTATCGGAACTTTAAAACCCTTCATAACCTTTATTTAAACCTTTGTTAACCCTTAAGCCCACATATAATCAAACTTACTTATAATTGGACTTAACCACAAAACCCTCTTTAACTGAATATATATAACCTTCCCTCCTTAACCTTGGTTACATATATTTATCGCATGAAAGCCTTATATTCTTTATAAATGTTGGACATATATAAAACCTCATCTACCCACGCTTAATCCTTTTATAACCATTTACAAAGGATTAATCCACAATCTTACCTTTTTACCCGAGACTTCAACTTTGTCGGATTACAAAGGAAAACCTGACTGAAACACATAGGCCGAACTTCAAACCTTATAAACCTGCGTTCATATGTCATCGAGTCCGCACTCCCGGTTCATCGGCATATCGCTACTCCATTAACCGCTGGCGCTTGACGTTTGCGATATGCGATTAGCGACTAAATCGCAACCGTTGATCCTACAGTTGATCTAGCGGTTGACGTTAAATCGCATATCGGCCTATTCACTATACGCCAGTCCTTCACCTCTGCTTAATGCAATAAGCGATCAAATTAGGACCGTCAATCTAGACTCGATCTGACGGTACGACTTTCACCCAATTAACAAAACAGAATGACGAACCTCCGCCGTCGATCTTCCTCCTTCAACGAGCGCGAGGAATAACCACCCGATAAAGCGGTTTTTCCCTTCCTCCCTTGTGCTACATGTCTTCCATTGAATGGAATCAAATGCTCGACCCTCAATACCACTTATTATTTCTTCGCCGCCTGAAGTGCCACTTAAGGCTTGTGAAACTACCCTTTCACTGTGTTATCTCCTGCGCTCTTTCACCGGGCGATGACCATCGATCTATTGATCTGTCGATCGAACGGTCAACATCTAATTCCTCCATTATTTCTCCATCAAGGTTCACTGATCCTCAGCACTTGATTGGACCGTTGATCTATAAGATCTAACGGTTTCTGTGTATCACCTCTTCACTTCTCCACTCGTCCCTTTTCTTTTGTTTTACGCTATCTCTTCAGCGTTTCTCTATGTGTTTGGCTATTTCTTCAAGGTTTCATTCTTTTCACTCTTCTGCTTCCTCTAAGCTTAACTCTATGAATTCTTACTTCACTACCTCTACAGAGCTTACTCCGTTCCTTCAGCTGGATTCAAATATCCCTTATGATTCCTCTGAATCCTTCTTCTCCACTGCATATCTACAGAACTCTGCCTGCAACCTTCTGTTACAAAACCTATGAATTCATATATCATTCATTCATTAAATACTCATTTCACATACTAACAAAGTTATGGAATAATCCATTGTATGTATAAATATGAACAAATGACTACATATCCAATAATCTCTGTCTCTCACAGGCTTGATTTTCAGTATCAATGGCCTCCCACATTCACTTGCTCGTAGGCTTACATTTATACCAGAAAGGTTCATTGAACTAATTCTGGTTCAAATCCTAGATCTATTGAACGGACTCCTAAAAGCCCTCTACCCTCTATGTCCACTTCTAACTTCATTTAATTCCTAAGAACTCTCTCTAGTTCCTCGAATCATGAACTGCTTTAAGAGTTATAATTGATTTCTAACTCATTTGTCATTACTAACCAGTCCTGTTCTCCTTTATTTGAGAGAATTTACAAGATATCTCATATTATTTAATTAATTCCTATTCTATGCACTCAAAAGCCTACATATTACATTAATTCATCACTTAGGAATCCAAATTCCTTAAAATACATGACCCCCTATGTCTACTAATTTACAATGATTTTCCTTGGGTTGAATGCTCCTGCATCACATATTCATCGAAGAAACCTGAGACATGTGGCTTGTAAGGTTGCACAAGATCTTAACCCCCTCTATTTTTCTCTATAACTTCCCAATTCTGAATGCTCTTCCCAACTATGAAAAAAATACAATAGAATAGAATGAAATCCCTACTCCTATTGGCTTGATGTTTAACATAATTTGATAGCCAACTAGGGATAAAATTTGACTGCCTCAATCTTCAACTAGAGTGATGAGTTTGAACCCTCTAGATTCTTCTTCAAAGTCCACACGTGGCTAGCCCCATATGTAGGAATATACAGGGTAAGTTCCTCAGACAGAACATCAAAAGGACACCGCTCACAAACAGATCACAGATCAATACACCAGTGTTTTGACGTGGTTAAAACCCTCAAAGAGGGAAACGGTCCACGGCCTGTGCCAACGTGGCTACTACAAGCAATTTATTAATAAAAGAATGAAAATTTACATAAGCTTCTCTCAT
>APFE030959760.1:23565-34934 GCA_000404065.3 Pinus taeda
AAAAAACTTTGTTTAATGCTTCAAAATGGCTCCAAAAGGTTTCAAACCCCAATTATATAAACTGGGATATGTTGCTAAAAATGAACGTGCAATCTTATTCCTCCTATTTTTCCACTCTCAAAGCATCAAGATAGATGGCAAATGGTATAACGATCTAACCGGGATCACCTTTAAGTGTAAGTCAATATCATAATAGTCAATTAAATTTAACCTGAATGATTTTTGATAGAATATTATCCTCCCAATCTGAATTCTATTACTGTAAATGACATGACAAAGTTTAAAACTTCTGCATAATCCAATTTATCACAAATACTAACATCAAAATGAAGAAAAACACTTAATAAATTTATTAAAAATACATATTATACACCTAAAAAGAACCAACAAAAAACAAAAAAAAAACAAACTTATAAAGAAAAAAATAAATTCAAATTGATTAAAGAGTAGTACAAATCCCCGTTCTTCGTCTTCAAATATTGTTACCTTCAAATAAAATAAATAAAAGAATATCTAACTCTAAAAATTATGATTTATGACCCACATATGATTTGATATAACTTTGTGTATATCCTATACTCATATATCACACTCTTTGATACTTGTGGTTTAGAGAGGGTTTCAACTTTCCCACTAAACCTCCAAATTTCCCACTTGCGGTTTCAACTTCATGCCATTTGTGGATTTCAAGACTTGGCACTGATTTTGCATGCTCCGTAGTTTTCTTTACGTCCATGTCTACTCTAGTCCTAATTCTCATCTTCTCAAACTCACATGTGAAATTTTGTGGATATTAAAGGATCATGTCTTACCGGTCTGATAATTATGACCTTATTGTATTATTAATTTTAATTATGATTTTTCAAATAAACGATTATGATATTTTACTAAATTTTGTTAGTTTTAATTTAGGTTGAGATTTCAATTTTTTTTATTATCAATTATGTTGTTAGGTTTTTAGTGTTTAAGTAAAAAAAATCAAATTATTGGGATGAAGATAGGGAGGGAAAATAAAAATAGGAAGTGTAAGTTGTTATAGATAAATTAATTTTAAATTATTTTCTCTGGTTTCTAATAAAGAGAAGATTAGGAAGAATAAGAATGTAATAAAGAGAAGATTAGGAAGAATAAGAATGTAAATCATGAGGGAAGTTTCAAAACAAGTTGGTATGGATCTGAAACAAGAAAAGACATTCTTTTGTAAAAGACACTTTGCATAATTTATATATAATGACAAGAAGGAACTAACACTCTAATTTTTAATAATGTTAAACTAAATGGTTACAATTAACTTAAAGGAATAACCAAATTGTGCAATACAACCTCTTTTGAAGATCAATGGGATAAATGGCCACAAAGATTGAAATCTACAATTAAATTTGTGCATCATAACCTTATTGCTTCTTGAATTATTTAAATATATGATGGAGACCTATATTTATATATTTCCCTTAAAGGAGGAGATGAAGGGTAAGTGAAGATTTTTCCAAATCTAAGCCCGTGTGATTTACTTTAATTTTGTTTGCTCACTCGTGATTTGTTGAATCTTTCATAATCATAATGAATTGAAGGTTGCAAGGCTAAAGCTTTGCACAAATTTGATAAGGATTATTCAACAAAATTTTATGTTGTTGTTGGTATAATAGGAACTACATGGTTATTAAAGGAATAAATGCATAGTTCACACAATACTTAATCACAATGCCTAAGTAATACTCTTTAGGTGATTTTTTTAGTTTTTCCATAGCCCCCACAATTAAAGCCCTTAACCCCATTGTTAATGCTTCATTATGATGGTTAATGTTGGTTTTGTTAATTTTAGCAGCTCAGGGACAAATTCCCACTTTTGGATAGTCTTCCTCATCAACAAAGACCCCTCCTATCCCTTTGAACAATTTAATTTGGTTGAGGAAAAATATAATTTTATTACGAAAACCCACATGTGCACAAAAGGATAGGTTAGCCCAAAGAAGAATTTGGACACCCTTGGATGGCTATAATGATCCAAGTTCGGGTGTGACAAAGGACCCTTCCAAGACCTTTTACTTTCGTGATGTGTCAAAATTGCATTTTTAAAAGAAAGTGACTGAATATATGTGAATGTTGTAAAGAAGAGGAACACGTCAATCATCAGCAACATAAAAAAAAACATAAGTTGTTGATAACGGAGTTCGTCCAGGAGGGACTACGTCTCCGGGCCCCAGTGTCAAGATGGTGTAGGCCGCTACATTAAGTGCTGTCAATAGTGATGATGTACATAAGAGGTGATGTTGCTATCATACAAGGAAAATTCCCTCATGCAGGAGTGGTTCTACGAGATGTTCCACTACAAGAACTCTCAATGAAAAGACTCCTATCAGTATGACACAAGACTCATGTATGATGAGCATCTCGCCAACATGGCATAAAAGGGATCTCAAAGCAAACATGCATGACGACACATGAGTATCCCATCAACATACAACAAAGGGATCTCAAAACACAACATGACAAATCATGACAATAAGTACAACACACAGATGATTCCGCATCGCATCAAGCACGAATCATAAAATGAGTAAGAAATAGCATCCCACATCAAATATCAAGCAAGGACCTGTGCAGCACAATGCATAAAGAAGAAGTACATGAACACAACATATACCTCACAACCAAGGGCCATCTGAAGAAGCTGATGTCAAACGTTTGAAGCTTCTTGGACCATCGATCTCATGGCATCAATCGCATGACTGCTCGCACATGGATGTTGACACCTGCATTCCACTTAGAAAAGTGGTTGAAAATAGAATGAGAGAATGAGAAATCTGAATGCACCATCAGATTGGTGGCATCGAATAGTGCAAAATCGACTATCCAATTTTTGAATTCTGAGAAATTGAGAATCTAGGCTCAAGGAATCTTTTAGATTCCCCCTAGATTCCTCAAAGATTCTACTCCATGGGTGGACTGGGAATATACAACTCAAAAGGTGAATCTGACCTCGCCATTGCGATCCTTGCTGAAAACCATGAAAAACGACTGTAAACTTGACTATATTCCGACATGAAGAAAAGTTACCTCCCCGGGAAAATTTCAAGGATCGTGATTTCGCTACCTGTTTCTGCAACGATCATGGTTCCCCCTGCATATTGAAAAATGGACGAAAAATGCAGAACTTTGATGGAGACACAAACAACGTCATTGCATTCTTGGCGTCGAGAAGTGCTGAAACCATATAAAATTTGTCAAAATCTGACAAAGTGAAATTTCACCCCTCATGCAAAATGTTGCCTCGAACTGCATGCCAAGATTCTACCTCCTCTGTCTCGAAATCTGTGGCCACTCTTGGTTCCTCCATCTGTCCGTGCACTAAAAAAACTTGGTTCTTTTAAAAATTTTCTGGCAGATTACCCAATGAAATGGTTTAGGTGGATTGGTACATGGGTAAATGGTTGAGGAGGGCTCGGGTGGTCAAACCCCGCCCACTCCAAAATAACATTGTTTTGGTTAAACATTTTTTAAATGGCACAAAGTTTGTTGGGCACATTAAATTTTGAACTGACATTGTATTTCATGGGCCGTATTAAATGTTGATGGGCCATTGGAGGTGGTACTTATTTAATGGGGTGCGTTACTTTTATGGGTGGTAGCACCGTTTATTGGGTCGGCCCACATGGGCCGTGCGGGTTCGACTCCCGCCGGTCCCAAACTAATGGCGCGTTTGTAAGGGGTTGTAGGGTGTGGGCCGGGTCCACCGAGGTGGCCCGTGCCCACCCCCATGACAATGTATTGTATATGGTGGAGGGCTCGGCAGGGTGATGGCCGCCTAGCCAAACTTTAATAATTTTTTAATTTTTGCAAGGTTTGGGGTTAGGCCGACGTGGGTCATGGCCCGTCGGCCCCTTATAAAAAAAAATTTAATTTAACTTTGGGGTGGCGGGGGTGGTGGCCTGCCACCTCATTTATAATTTTTGTTTGATTCTTAAAAGAGCGGGGTTGTTTCCAAAGTTTAAGAAAATAAGGAATATTGGGAAAATTAACAAGGCCACAATTTTGACCGATTTCGGGAGCTAGGTTTCATGCCTCGGGGTCGGTCAAATTACAGGACAATTAAACCTGGCCCACATCCCAACTTTGACCAAAACTTTGACTGGCTCGTTCTCCTTCATACGAGCTCAGATTGACAAACCGTTCGCATCTCCGCGATCAAGACGAGGAGATCTACGCTCTGGTCCTGGGTCAAAAATATTCTGAGCACTTTGATTTTTGAGCGTTCATAAGCCCTCTTTGTCCTATGTGTGTCTCTAGAGCCACCTGGATCAATCCTCCTCACTGAGGAGCTTTTGGTCCTCCAAAAGCATGAACAATAATATGCAACTTCTTTGTACCCTGTTTTCATCACAAGCGTCCTGAAAAGGTCTCGCTTCCATCTCCTTCACCTTTGTTCTTTGGAGCCTTAAGCGACGAGCCGACACCTGCTACCTCTGCAACCTATAGTACATTGTTTTGCAAATTACATGCTTGAATTTCATGACCAAATAGTGACCCAAACATCCCACACTTGCCACGAGTTTATAACACATACTCAGTGGTCAAGTTTACATCAAGATGGACGCAAGACCTCAGCTATGACAACAAGGCAAACCTATCATTGTTGCTTCAACAAGTGATGGAAAACACATCATCACTGCAACACATGATTTACAAAGATAAGGCCAACACCAATTTTTTCTTTCGACAAGTGATGGAAACACGACACCACTTTCAGAGTTTAACATGCAACACAAAATAAGACCAAACATCATTGTTGCTGAACAAGTGATGGAAAACACATCATCACTTTTACATCTTAAAATGCAACAAATGATTTACAAAAGCACGACCATGAAATGATAACATGTCTAGAAACCTTTTTTCACTTATCAATGTGAATGGGTTGCCTCCTTGTGGCGGTTTTTCTTTTCGAACACTCTTTTCACCTGGTTCATGCATCGACACTCTGTCTTTAAGGTGCTATTCTGGATGGAGCCTCCAACCAGTGGCTCTTTGATGGCCACTTCTATCGCAACAATTGTAATAGGTTTTCTTCCTCCATATTTTCTTAACATGTTTCTTTACATGTTGTTGAGAGGGTCTTTCACGCCTCATCCTTTTGTGTGCAGCCATTCTTTTCCAACACTTAGAAAATGTATAGTTATTTAATCCACAAAAGGTGCATGTTTTTCAATGTCATGTTTTACATTCATTATTATCAACATGATCATAATTGAAATAAACATTTGAAGAACGAAGTTGTTATACCTTCCTTACTGTCTCTGGTCTAAGTATGGTGATAAGAGATTGCCTTAGCTCTTTCCTTGCCATGAAAACTTCCATGGAATGATGGGGTTGTGTTCCCATCATTCTCTTTCCTCAATGATTTTGACGATGTCTCAGAAGCATATGACACCTTAAAACATTCTCATTTGGTGTATCTCGAGCCTGCAAATTGAGGTCTCTACACAACCTTCAATGGTTAAGTTATGCATTGGTTATTAATACTAAGTTTTTCTTCCTTCTTGTGCCTCATCCTTGTAAGGAGCCTCATGTTTGTCCCTGTAATTGGGATCAACTTTCACTATTTGAAGATTACAATTTTTTTGCTTCAGTTCTTCCGTGGCCTCTTCTGTGGCTTGCAACTGAAGCTGCAATCGCTCCTTTTCCTCTATCTCTCTATGTAGAGTTTCATACATTATTTCCACTCTTGGAAATTTTGAGCATGGTCTCATACATTGCTTTTAATCCTCTATTGCTGCACGTTCCATTGTTCACACTTGCAATTCACATCCACTCAAAGACCACTCTGATACCACTTGATCTAGGTCTCGGTGTGACAAAGGACCCTTCTAAGACCTTTTACTTTCGTGATGTGTTAAATTGCATTTTTAAAAGAACATGAGTGAATACATGTGCATGTTGTAAAGAAGAGGAACACGTCAATCATCAACAACATAAAAAAAAACATAAGTCGTTGATAACAGAGTTCGTCCAGGAGGGACTATGTCTCCGGGCCCCGGTGTTAAGATGGTGTAGGCCGCTGCATTAAGTGTTGTCAATAGTGATGATGTACATAAGAGGTGAAGTCGATATCATATAAGGAAAATTCCCTCATGCAAGAGTGGCTCTAAGAGATGTTCCACTATAGGAACTCTCAGTCAAAAGACTTCTATCAGTATGACACAAGAATCTTGCATGATGAGCATCCCGCCAACATGGCATAGAAGAGATCTCAAATCAAACATGCATGGTGACACATGAGTATCCCATCAACATACAACAAAGGGATCTCAAAACACAACATGACAAATCATGATAATAAGTACATCATATAGATGATTCCTCATTGCATCAAGCAGGAATCATAAAATGAGTAAGAAACAAGATCCCACATCAAACATCAAGCAAGGACCTGTGCAACACAATGCATAAAGAAGAAGTACATGAACACAACATATACCTCACAACCAAGAGCCATCTGAAGAAGTGGATGTCAAACTGTTGAAGCTGCTCAGACCATCGATCTCACGGCATCAATCGCATCAATGCTTGCACATGGATGTTGTCACCTACATTCCACTTAGAAAAGTGGCTGAAGAATAGAATGAGAGCATGAGAAATATGAATGCACCATTAGATTTGTGGCGTCGAATAGTGCAAAATCGACTGTCCAATTTTTGAATTCTGAGAAATTGAGAATCTGGGGCTCAAGGAATCTTTTAGATTCCCCCTAGATTCCTCAAAGACTCTACTCCATGGGTGGATTGGTAATTTGCAACTCAAACGATGAATCTGGCCTCACCATTGCGATCCCTACGGAAAACCATGAAAAACGACTGTAAACTTGACTATATTCCGACATGAAGAAAAGTTACCTCCCCAGGGAAATTTCAAGGATCATGGTCCCACTCCCTGTTTCTGTAGCGATCATGGTTCCACCTGCATACTGAAAAATGGATGAAAAATTCAGAACTTTAATGGAGACATGGACATCTCCATTGCGTTCGTGGCGTCGAGAAGTGCTGAAACCATATAAAATTTGTTAAAATATGACAAAGTGAAATTTCACCCCTCATGCAAAATGTTGTCTCGAACTGTGTGCCAAGATTCTACCTCCTCTGTCTCGAAATCCATGCCTGCTCCTGGTTCCTCCATCTATCTGTGCACTGAAAAAACTTGGTTCTTCTAAAAATTTTCGGCAGAATACCAATGAAACGGTTTAGGTGGATTGGTACAATGGGTAAATGGTTGAGGAGGGGTCGAGTGGTCAAACCCTACCCACTCCAAAATAGCATTGTTTTGGTTAACCATTTTTAAATGTCGCAAAGCTTGTTGGGTGCATTACAGGAATTGGCATTGTATTTCATGGGCTGTATTAAAGGTTGATGGGCCGTTGAAGGTGGTACTTATTTAATGGGGTGCGTTACTTTTATGGGTGGTAGCACCGTTTATGGGGCCACTCGCTCGGGGGTCGGCTGACGTGGCCCAAGAGGGTTCGACCCCTGCCGGTCCCAAACTAATGGCGCGTTTGTAAGGGGTTTTGGGGTGTGGGCTGGGTCCACCAGAGGTGGCCCGTGCCCACCCCCATGACAATGTATTGTATATGGTGAAGGGCTCGGCTGGGTGATGGCCACCGAGGCAAACTTTAATAATTTTTTAATTTTTGCAAGGTTTGGGGTTAGGCTGACGGGGGTCATGGCCTGTCGGCCCCTTATAAAAAAATTTGTAATGTAACTTTGGGGTGGCAGGGGTGGTGGCCCGCCACCTCATTTATAATTTTTGTTTGATTTTTAAAAGAAGGGGGTCATTTCAAAAGTTTAAGAAAATAAAGTATATTGGGCAAATTAACGAGGCCACAATTTCGACTGATTTTGGGAGCTAGGTTACATGCCTCGGGGTCGGTCAAATTGTAGGACACTTAAACCTGGCCCACAACCCAACTTTGACCAAAACTTTGTCTGGCTCATTCTCCTTCATACGAGCTCGAATTGACGAACCGTTCACACCTCCGCGATCAGGACGACGAGATATATGCTCTGGTTCTAGGTTGAAAACATTCTGAGCAATTTGATTTTTGAGCATTCATAAGCCTTCATTGTCCTTTGTGTGTCTCTGGAGCCACCTAGATCATATAAATACAAGTCAAGTGACCCTTATTTGGAGATCATCAATTATTCTTCTTTATTTGATTAGGCTCACACATGTCTGAAGTGGTTCACGGAGATTGGTTCGTACAAGTCTGAAATTGCAAGGTCTGAAGCTCACACATGTGATCTAGGGTTTTGATTTGCAGCTGCAAGGTTGCCACAGGGAATTTTCGATTACAATCGGAAGCACGTAGGCTTATGTGTGCGGTTGGAAGGCTTCAAATACACACACGTACACTCTCTTCATGTGGTTGGAACGTAGGGTTTTATTTTTACAGTTGACTGCAGATCATAACAATTGACCACAGATATTAATAGTTGATCGCAAGCTTCTGAAACAAGATTTTATTATTGGGTTCATCTCGTGGATGTTGTTTAGTTTATTTTGTTGGACAATTTTATGATTGAAGATATTGATCATTGTACTCTCTCTTTTCATAACATTTAATGGCAATCTAATAAGAAAAAGAATTTGAAAGGGCTTTCCCCATGGTGGGTTTTTCCCTTGTGTCTCTATGTGAGAAAGATTTTCTTCTTTTGTTCCTTTATGTTCCGCTGCATTAAATGATGATATTATTCTTTTTATATAATTGCATATGTTGTTGAATAATGTTGTAAAACTGAATAATGCTATGATGTTGTGGGGTGAATTTAACATGTAAATGAATAAATTTAATTATCTAAAGAAAACAACAATATAGCCCTAAGAAAAATTAACATGGTATCAGAGCTGGGTCGAAGAAAAGGCATTGAAGATCACCCCTACAAAGACACCATTGATGGAAGAAAGAGAATATGGAGGAGACCTAAAAGAAGGCTATGGTTTGAAGGAAACCCTAAGCAAATCGGTATTAGAATTTGATGGATATTATGAGGTTAGGGTTTGGAAGAAACCTTGGATTATGACAAGGATTTGAGATATGCAATCTACAAACCCTAGCATGATTAGTGTGAATATCTTCTAACACTTGTGACAAGTTTGATGTATCCATAGATAGGATAATCTAAATTAGGCCTGTTTGTTGATGAAATTGGTTGAAATGTAATGAAGGCAGCAATTTTATATGGACAATGGACAATTGTCACTCTTGAAGGCTGGTTCAAGAGGGAAATGATCACCTCTCATTAAAGATAAGTAATTTTTCATGTCTTTATTTTTGTTTGGATTTATTGATTTGATCATTGACTATACTTCCTACATGTATATTTTAGTGTTTGGATGCTTCTAACCTCCTCATGAGATGTGATGAGTGGATACTTCTTAAGGATCATCCGAGGTGCATGGAAAGATAACTAGTGCAGGAAGAGAAGAGCTACAGATTCCCATGACACGTAAGTGATACAAAGTCCAAAGGTATCTGAATGTTATAAGGTATGTATAATATATTGTTTCAGTTGCAATATTGGATCGAAAGGTAAGCCCTAAAGTATGATGGGAATATCACCTTCAAGAATGACTTATATGCATATCAAAGTAATTTTGATTTATTGTACATGTGATATATGTGTGCACATTTAACAAATATCTTACATTTTAGACATGATGGATTTCTTGATTTTATGAAGCAAGCTAGATACATACACACACACACACACACACACATATATATATAGATATATATATATATAATTTATTTATTTATTTTATATGGTGACTTGATATTATTGTTAATGCTTGTGATATGCATGGTAACTTTGATGATGAAAGTGTACCAATAAGATGAATACTCAAGATCTTCTTATTGACCTTGATTAGATTTCAATAAGCTTAGAAGGTATGAATGGATGTCTTGACTTAAAGAATTGATGTAGTGATTATGATCCTTGAAGTATAATGATACACTTGTCAGTTTCCCTAATTATATGACCCTAACCGTTGATGAAAGTCTTATGTCATATGTGATTATGAAGTATTTTATGCTAATATGTTGTGACTATGATGAATATATGTTCTAGAATCTAATATAGTTTGACTCCGTGACCTGACAATTATGTCGATACATGACAATAATATGATATATAGGTTGATGTTTTGAACGATGATGACTGAAGTGGCTTCCCATTTTAGAGGGAGAAACTTTTCATGATATTTTAACACCAATTATTATTTGAAAAGAAGACACTTGACTATTGGAGGAAGGATTCTAGACATGAATAAACATCTGATGTTGTGGAAAAAGGTTTTGACATGTTTTGATTTTAGCTGAGAAGGGTTTTCCTAGTCGAAGCCCCAACCGCACATAAGAAGGCTTAAGGGTGTGGTTATAAGCCTCCCAATTGCACGGAAGAAGGCCTATGGGTGCGGTTGTGCCTGTAGGACACAAAAATTGAAGCGTTATGCATGAGATTAGGAGCGCACCAGGAGTATGATAGTCCTATAGATATGGAGCAGACAATAGAAAGTCCTATGAGCAGGGAAGTTTGAATGTTTGACTTACTATAGAGAATGTGATTATGTTTACTAAACTTGTGTTTACAAGGGATTGAAATTTCCATTTCAGTATGTTATTTTGATTCTATTATTGAAGTTAGTATATGTCATTATTTGATGACAATTGCAAGGGTTTGAAAATATTTGGCTTATTGGCTTGACTTATTATAGATGAGAAATATTGGATTGGATAATTGATGGTGCCTTAGAACTTTGACATGATGCTTAATAGTTCATAGATATATTTTGTCTTATGGATTGATTTAATTCACAGTGAAAACAAGTTAGAGTTAAGGAATTTAGACTTCTGTGATCCATAATCTTGTTTAGAGAACAATTTCGGCAAAATCACATAAAAAACCATTTTTCGATGCGTTTCGAACCAACCAGTGTGGTTCATCGTCAGGACAAGTTGAAGATCCAATCTGAGCGATGCAATAAATAGGGACAACAGGCCATTCCAATAGCTAAATTGACAGGGTAACGGTTAACCTGACCTCTAACAGCTAGGTTTGACCAGGCCCCCGGGGGGAGGGACCTAAATTTATTTAATTATTATATTTATCCATTTATTCATTATTATAACTATAAATATGATTATTACTAATATTAATATATTTAATTTCCATTATCCTTATATAATATTAATAAAATTCATTATTTATTTAAATATTTAGAATGGTAAATATCATATATTTTTTCAAAATCAAGAACCTAATTTAATTACTATTTTATTAATATATTTATTTCTTTTAATATATATTTACCATAAAAAT
>APFE030959763.1:0-16936 GCA_000404065.3 Pinus taeda
GAGATTTTGATTACATTACTTATCATCACATTCCAAGAAGACTTAATGCTGTAACTGATGCATTAGCTAACTATGTATTAGACAGACATTTGCGAAACATGTAAATCCATAAACATAAGAAGCATAAGATACAATAAAACACTGTGTATATATATATATCGGGTGGCGCACTAAGGCGCTCAAAAATAAATGTATGTGTCTCAAGTGTTCTCAATACATCTGAGACATATGTCTCTCAAAAATAACAAACAACGGAAACAAAACCTAGGCGACTACTGTGGTGGGTCATGCTCTCTGTAGACCACCGCCGCTCGTGCCACCCGCCTCAAAAAGCGGTGCATCCTGGGTTCCACACCCACTGTGTGAACCTGTGCAGCTAAAGGAACCTCCTCAATCCCCTGGTAATCAGGGATCCCTGCTAGCAACCCCTCCAGGTTGCGGATCACCGTCTCCGCCTGGTCACCTCCCGCGGGAGCCAAAACCAAGGCGCCAGCACCCTGATCTGCCCTCCGTGCCTCTGGAGCTAGGCAAGGGGTCTCGCAGGTCCAACATCTGCACAGCAAGAGCATATATATTAAGGCATCATATAAATGAAAATGAAAAATCAAGTGTCATACCTCCGTCGTCCCATTGCTCTCCAGCAGGCAGCGGCATATCCGGATCTCCTCGGAAGTCGACATCGGCGTACGGCCAGTCCTCGACAAAGATGACCTGGCGCTCCAACCACTCTCTAAAACAAAGGCCCCAGGACACCGATCGTCCACCACCTCCGCGAGGCATGACTCGAGACCACTTGGTGGCCCTCGTCTCCCGCGCGTTGCGTGGCGGGTCTAACACCATAGTCTGCAACTGGAGGGCCGGCACTCGCTCAAACATCAGTGGGAGCAGAAGAGAACCATAACCAAACTGTTTCGACTCCCCGCGTCGACAGTTGTTCAATTGCCTCTTCATGCTGTTCGTCACAGCCACCGCCCAGTTAAAGATCATGGGCTCCAAACAATCAAGAGCGAGTAAGAGATTGGCCTTTGAGGCCTCATGGTTCGCCAGACTCCCCGCTGCCTGCGTGACCAGAAAAAGGATGGTGCGAAGAACTATGTCGGCATGCTCACCGACACCCACCGATGGAATACTGCATTTCCCACTCCGCGTCTTAACCACCTGTGGGCAGACCCGAGCCATCAATCGGTCTAGCGTCTCGCCGCTAGGGCGTTGCCCCTCCAGAATGGGCACCGGACCTCGGCGAGACAACCCAGTCAAAAAATATATGTCACTGGAGTCGAACTCAATGTCTCGACCCCGGATGGTAAATTTTCCATCCACTGGGTTCCACGCCCTGATCAGCAACTCCAGCAAGTCTGGCTGGGCTCTCAGTCTCGGAGTAAGAAAAAATTTGAGCAAACCGCATGCCCGCATGGCATTACGACACCCCGCATCAGCAAAAGCGGCAACATCCTCGTTGTCGTGGTCCCTCTCCTGCCAAGTAAAAGCCATTGTGCCCTGCAAAAGCACCCAAAGCTCATTTAGAAACTTGCATGGTGAAAAAAGCATTTAAATATCAAAAATTAATATGTCTCAGCGCCAGCGCGACTGTTTCTAAAACAGTCGCGCTGGAAATGGCCGCCCCGTGTATTTTTCACTGGGCCAGCGCGGAAGGACACGGGTTTTCCGCGCTAACCCAGAATGGGCTACGTGTTGGAAAACCCGGTCAGCGCGGACCCGATAGGGAAACCCGCACTGACCGAGAGCGTTCCAACGCACAAAGATATTGGCCAAATGGCCAAATCTTACGGTCAAATTAGATAAAAAAATAATCAAAATGCAAGGCAAGGCAAGAGGAACCTACCTGGAACAAGCAGCCGGGAAATCAACGTCCAGATGAGGGAGAATCAGCTCCGTCAACTTTGTAGTAATTTCACGTCCTTCAGAGCTCCAATGGTAAAATGGTAAAAATGGTTTTACAAACCTCCTATTTATAGTAAAATTTCCAAATTTGGTCAAATTTCTTCGTAAATGTGGGTTTTTTACTATAGTTTTGCCATCAACTCATCTAGATGTGTTAAATTATGTCTTAATGCATATTCTATTACGATTTTCCGACATGTCAAACAGGTTTTACACGGGTATTTGTCATGTGCAGGTCCTCGGAACCAACATGGTCACGGTGGATTTCTATACACTTGATCCCCAAAGAAAAAAAATGTCGTCATTAAGCTCTTTTCCGACATAAAACAAGAAAAGATTGCCGAGCCTCCTCTCAGCTCGTCTGAAAGAAATAAGAGGCGGTCGCTTTAAAGCTCTTTTTCGACCGTTTAAACCAAAAAAATTGCCGGGTGTTTGTCGTTTCGCACTCGTTATTGGTTCCAAAACGACGTGCTTCTGACCGCTTTTTTACTTTTTCGGGTCAAAGCCACTACTTACGAAAAGTACTCCTCGGTCGTAATGATCGGGCGGTTCTTTCAAGCATCATTTTATACTTTTTCGGGCTCGAGAGACACAACTGTACGAAAAAGCACCCCCTGGAGTTTCCTTTTCAGCTGTCTTTTCAAAACTCTCTAAAACATGAAAAGACGCCGAGTTCTTCCTTTGTCAGACTCGTTAAAACTAAATGACATCGGGACCCGTCGAAATGACGCCTCTTCAAGCATATGCTATCCCCGTCAAGCTTGTCATCCAAAAATAATCGGGGTACTCGCCAGAAATGGTGGGGGAAATAAAGGAACCGTAATCGTCGTCATCGGCAGTATGTCGCTCTTGAACATGGCACTGTTTGCATTCGTGTCTGGGTGGGGACATCTCATCTCGCTTCACTTTTGCCTCCATGGGTTTGGGTTATCCTATTTGGCCATTCATCTGCTCATTGTCCTTTCATTTACGACCTCTGATCATTTGACCCCCAAATACTGCCAAATCCGTCATTGTGCCGCCGATATGTTCAAGAGAAGTTGACCTCTGCAAGTATAACCTCCCTCTGATATTTCACGCAAAACAAACCTGTCTCTTCCCGTCTCGCGTCGATGATGTGGGAAACACTATGGCCCACCTTCAATAAAGATCACTTCCTGTCGACTTCATCTCATTATCCAGGAGTGACCTAGAGACTCCCTTCAGGTACCTTGGAGCTGGCATGCCTCAATGGCAGGTTCTTCGTGTTCGACGCGAGGTTTTCATCATTGGCCTCCGATCGAATGACTCCGCGGGTGTTCGACACCGATTCATTCATTCACATGCCGTGGATTGTACCTATAGTACCTTGAGGACCATCGTCATCATTGGTGGCCCCTCTCGTGTCTGTTAACGGCTTCCATCATTGGCTGGTAATCAGACGATGTTCAAGCATGTTTGACTTCGACACATATATTCACATGTTTGAACTTGTACTTTGTTCGGTTTGGATGGAGCGCAAGACCCTGGTTCTAGCCCATTGTGGACCAGGTTGCGATTTTGTGGGACATCATTACATGACTCATCGATGGATGGCTGCGACCATACCTGAGTCTTCTTAAGGATGGCTGCGACCATACCTCTTATCATCGTGGTCTCTTCAGCTGGGTGGCTGCTTCCACACCACAGACCTTCTTCATATGTCTTTTGGATGGTTGCGCCCATGCCTAGACTACATGTAATTGAAATATCAGTTGTATCTGCCTGCAAGTTCTTCCTGGTGGTGTTCTAGTCCAGCAGTCTTGTAAAGCATTTCACCCCTCCCACTTTCTCAGGCTTCATGCTTTAGGGGGCATCTGTTACACAGTAAAATGTCACTGTCACCTTGTCAGTCTCCCTACTGTGTCATAAAGTCACATTCACCTTGCCTGTGCTCTCTAAAATGGCTAAAAACCCTCTTTGCCTAAGTTAATTGAAGCATCGCGTCTGTTTATTAAATAACCGCGCTGACCAGCGGAGGATAATGTAACTGTTGCGCTACCAACGCGGAAGCACACGTGTTTTCTGCGCTGGTCCAATTCCACAAACAGCGTGCCCTCCGCTTGTATCATTGTGTGCTGACCAGACCTCTTCTATAATTGATTTGCGATGCCAGCGCGCCAGCCCAGTTTTGCACCCGCGCTGATCCTGTTTAGGCAAGTTTGTTCTAACAGCCAACCTTCCAGATAACTCCAGACTTGGCTGTTAGCATTGTTGAGGTCGCCATCCTTTCTCTGGTACGTCTGTTCGACTCACCATCCACTTATCTTGGGGGAAAGCTCATCCTTTACCTATTCATGGAGACTCCTTCTCTTTATAAGCCTCCTCCATTGCCCATGAGCAGCTAGTTTTTGAGTTTGGGACATATAGACTTTGATTGAGGAGTTCTGAGTGCATTAGTGCTATTCTTTGTAGGCATTTGGTGTGTTGTGTGAGGATTGCTTTGAGCTTGAGGAAGGTCATGAGCTTGTTGCTTTGTATGTGAGAGAGAGACCTCTTTGACTTGGGAGATTTGCTTCAAAGGTGAATGCTTGGAAGATATGCTGGCTGGACCCTCTAGGGAAGGACTCAGCGTCAGGACTTCGGTTGTACCTTACTCTATTTCCTGTTAATAAAGATAGATGACTATTCTTATGGTTCCATTTTCATTTGTCCAATGAATGATTGATGTAAATTGTATCCTTCCTGACTGATACATAGTTGTCGTTAGTAGATTTTACACTCTTGTTTGCTCTCTCTTTGCTTGTGCAGGTGTTCGTCCGCGAGGATAGCGGAGAATTGTGATCGGCTGGAGCGAAGGAGCGAGAGGATCATCTCTTAGACAAACATAGCGTTGGAATCCAAGTAGGTTTCTCTTACCCACTTGTTAACTACAACTAGGAACCTGCAGTATAGCATTGTTTGATTGTTGCTAGACCCCTGTTGGGCTAGTAGGGATCGCCTCTATCCGTAGAGGGGATTTACCTCTCCAATAGACCCCTTTCACTATGTTCCTCATGCTCTTGGGTCTTATAATCAAGACCAACAATATAAAGGAAAAAAGAGAATGAACATCCAGAGTTATTTCTCAACCTCTGCCACCACTGCCTCTGCTAATCCCACTTCCTCCCAGCCAAGTCTAACTCAACGTCAACCCACTTTGGATGGCCATTGGAAAAAACAATGCCAAGAATCTTCTTTTCAATACATTCCAAGATGGTGGTATGATGCAGATATCCCATTATTATCAAGCTATGTGGGACTCTGTTATAGCTACACGAAAGGGCTTCAAAGACCCTACTGTGCATGACTTGAGGGTAGCTCTTTTGCAAAAAGAGATTTGTTCAATTGTTGAGTATTTGGCTAGGTATAGAGAGTCATGGGTCAAAACAAGTTGTTCCATCATGTCAGATGGATGGACCAATGGAAAGAACCACACTATAGGTATAGAGAGTCATGGGTCAAAACAAGTTGTTCCATCATGTCAGATGGATGGACCAATGGAAAGAACCACACTATCATTAATTTCCTTGTTTCTTGTCCTCAAGGCACCATGTTTTTTAGATCAGTTGATGCATCTGATAAGGTGAAGGATGCAAACTTTCTATTTGAGCTTTTGGATGAGATTATTCAGGCTATGGGGGAGGAGAATGTCGTGCAGGTCATCACAGATATTGCCTCAAACTATGTTCTTGCTGGAAAGATGCTAGAGTCCAAATGTAAGGCCATATTTTGGACTCCATGTGTTGCACATTTCATAGACCTCATGCTTGAGAACATAGGCAAAGTGGAGTGGGTAAAAAACACCGTAGAGCATGCCAAGTGCATCACAAAATACATCTACAACCACTCGTGGGTATTGAACCTAATGAGGAAAAACAATGGGGGCAAAGAGCTTGTTAGGCCTGCAATTACAAGATTTGCAACTCACTTCCTTACGTTGCAATGTCTCAATTCTCAACAACAAAAAACTTGCAGAAAATGTTTTCTTTTAATGAATGGACTTCATCTCGGTGGGCTCGTAGACAAGATGGCAAAGACACCAAAAAGAAAGTTTTTGACAATAATTTCTGGAAAAAGTCTATAGAGATTGTGACAATTACCAAGCCCCTCATTAAGGTGCTACGAATGGTGTATGGGTAAAAATGGTTGTGGGCTACATCTATGAGGTTATGGATCAGGAAAGAAGCAGATACGGGTAGCTTACAAGGATAAATGAGCTAAATATGGGTGTGTTTGGGAGATCATTGATAATAGATGGAACAATCAACTTCATCGTCCTATACATGCAACTAGGTATTTTTTGAACCCAGAGTATCATTATAAAGCTCTGCTAGGAGATGTGCAGGTTGGCGAGGTCAGATACGGGTTGTATGATTGCTTTGAGTGCATGGTCCCTAACCATTCCAACCAATTGGAAATACATAAACAACTTACTCTTTTCAGTATGGTAGCAGGTACCTTAGGCAAAAACTTGGTAAAGATGGCAAGAGATGTGGATCAACCAGTTAAGCAATTCCAATTTGTTTTTCTTTTAAAGTTCAATTGTTTACAAATTTACAATTCAAACTATTTGTAAATAAGTAATGAAATGAACTAAGTTACTAATTAATGTCTTTTTCTTTGCAGCACATTGGTGGCAGTCATTTGATAACCAATGTCCTCAATTACAAAAGTTTGCAGTTAGATTCCTCAGCGAAACTTGTAGTGCTTCAAGTTGTGAGCGCAATTGCTTTGTTTTTGAGTGCATACACACAAAGAAGAGAAACTGTTTGGAACAAAAACAGTTAAATGATCTTGTCTTCGTGCAATACAAGCTTCGACTAAGGTGCAACCAATTGATGAACAAAAGACCTAATCTAGATCCCATTGTGTTGGACGATATTCACCCCACATCAAAATGGGTGGAGGAGACTAAAGAAGCTGAGTTTGATCCTGATTTTGATATTGACATGGAGTTGGGGGGGTTGATCCCAATGCAAATCTAGTAACATCGTTGGAACCAGAACTAGTAGTCAGATCAAGCAAAGGCAAACAACCAATGGAAGGCACTAGCCGTGCAGCTCGACTAACTCATGCTTCCATTAGGTCTAATTCTATTGCTGTTGTTGCTACTACTGAGATTGCAGATGAGGATGAGGCATCCTCAGACTCTGATTCAGATGTAGCTCCTATTGATGATCCTGTGTCTAGTAGTGGTGATGAGTTTGATCATGATGATCATTGATATGTACCTGTAGACTTGTAGTCTTGTAGTAGGTCAATGGCCCCATAGCTTGTAGCATTGTTTTTGGACTTTATAGGTCATTTAGAGCCTCAATGCTTATGTATTTTGTCAATGATATGTATTGCACTCGGGGCCATTTTGATATATTCACCTTTACATGGTATATAGATGAGCAAACTTTGCATATTTTGTCTCTATTGGCTTGGAATCATGGTTTTAAATCTTAAAAATAGTTTTTTCATTAAAAAATAATTATCTCATGTATTTTTTTAAAATCGCTTCATTGAGATCTGACCAATCCCGGTTTGACCAGTTCCGGTTTGTCCAATCACCTGTTCCAGTTTTGAATATATATATGCTTGTTCCCATTGGTTTTTCGTGAGAGTAGAATCAAGAGTGTTTAAAGTTTAAACTAATTGCACATTCTAACCTCAACAAACTTTCCATTCTCAACAACTAATAACATGAGCCTTCAAGCTAGTGGAGAAGGAAGATAAAAGGGCAGCATCAAGGTTGACCAAAAAGTGTAATCAACTTAAAACAAGACAAGGAAGATAAAGTGTAGCATAAAGGTTGAGCAAAATGTGAAAGTTAAAGCACGAGAGTTATAAAATAGCGGCAAGTGAAATTCAATTGCAATGTTAATCATGATAATTACTTGTGACTGATATATATGTTTCCTTTTAGCATTTACTTTATTCAGTTATGTCATCAAGCAATTATACATTCAAAACATAAAGAAATTAAAGATCATACACTAGAGATTAGGCCAGTGGCCAGGGGAAAACCCAACAATCCTTCCTTATAGAACCAATTCAATAAGAGACATTTGTCACAAGCCAAAAATTGCCTTCTGCCTCAGACCATTACATCTGTCACAGGCTTGCATTTCACAAAGATAATTCGAGTTTCCTCAGGGACACTTTGCACCACATAGAGGTTTGCTTCAGATCTTCGCCTTCCACAAAGATATACAGCCTCATATAGACCTCGCATTTTAGAGATGTATATGTATATGCTTGTTCAAAGTGCCATTTTGGGAGGATACGTCTGGGTTATCTATAGCCTTCTAGTCATGCAAATGGGTGCAACAAAAGCTAAGCCGACTTGTCTTCTTGGAGGGCCAACTTGGCCTATTTGATGGACAAAATTCATTTTTTCTTTCTTATAATAAAATCTTTTTGACTCCAGCATGAAGAACATGCTTAACAAATTATAATCAATGACAAACTATACATTATGAAGGTTGAACCTAGTTACAATTTCAACACTCCCTCTTAACTAGGGAGGTATTCATAATGACCATCAGGATGTTCTCAGGTTGACAATTCTATAAGGAAGGATCATCAAGATTAAGATAAGCATCATTATCAATATCGTCACTAGCATCATCCACATTGCCATAACTCAATCAGTACCCTTGACGTATGGCACATATGCATCGTTTGGTAAACAAGCTCACTCTAGCAAGAGATCAGAGCACGACGCCAAAACAAGCTCACTCTAGAAAGAGATCAGAGCATGATACTGGGAGGCTACAGCCTCTAGGACCATTCTCTCTAATCCAGGTCAAATTGACACAAGGATAACATCCCTAATCAGGTCACCATACAATGACACAAAGAGAATGAATGTCCTCTGCCACACCATTTTCCTATACAGGTCAAAGTGACACAAGGAATACAACCCTAATTAGGTCACTATACAATGACACATGAAAATGTTTGTCAATCAAACCATTCTTCCTAATCATGCCTATGTACTTGACACAGGGATAACCTCCCTAATCAGGTCAAAGTACATGACATAAGAAGAATGTCATCCATGATGTTATCTAATCTTTCAAACCATTTTCCCTAATTTCGGTCAATGTACTTGACACAAGAATAACCTTCCTAATTTCGCTCAAAGTACAAGACATAGGGAGAAACCATATCCATGATGTAATCATCACTCTCTCTCAATTAGAGATGCAATCCATAAGCCTAAGCTTGTTCCGAAAATACACAAGCTTCCCTTTAGAAAGATGCTTCATAAGCATATTGGCTATCTGCACATCCTGAGCTTCACTGCTCCCCTTTTACACCATGTCTTTCATTATGGTTGACATCTACACTTGATCAAAGCCTGCATGTAGCCTTTGAAGCTATATTGCTTCTCAACTTACCAATTCAGCTACAATATACTCAGCCTCTGCCATACAACTTCAAGATCATCCAAGAAATTATAACTGAGTCCAAACAGAGCAATATCTTCTTCACAGTCGTTCCCTCTAACACATGCGTCCTTCTTTTGTCAGAGACAAATCATGTAGGATCATTCTTGATCCATTCAACCAAACCCAAATTACAAAGTCTTCTTCAATCTTGAGACTTCTTTTCATATTCTTCAAAAAATTGAGACACGCATCTTATCATGATCCTCTCCCTCTTTCTAGGAGAACCTTCTCAAATCTTGCTCCCATGTTATCATGCATTGCAAGCATGTGTTGCATGAGAGAATACTTATCTTTTGAGAGTGTCAGCTCCCTCCTGATCTTAGACCTCTTGCATTATTCTTGCAACTTCATCATCCTCGTCCTCGTCCTCGTCCTTAGCATGATGTTATACCTTCTAGGGTTTTTATCTTCAACAAAAACGTGCAATCCTAGGGTTTTGTCCAAAAACCCTAGACCTTTCTTGATCCAACCCTTGTTAGGGTTAACAATCCCTAGGGTTTTCTTTCAAAACCCTTTTTGCTAGGGTTTCACAAACCCTAGATACATATGTTCAAATCCAATTCAGCAAGATATCAAATAACATGTCCTCATTAAGAGAGACATATGACAGGTTCAACATGATCTGGTCCATCAAACCAAGAGTTTCCGCTTCAATAAGTTTTATAACTCAACCTTTAGCCTTGAGAAGGAACTTGGCCTTGGGTTAAAGACTTGTTCTTAAGAGGAGTATGACCTCTTTTTCACTGATAGACAGTAGCAATAGATGCACCCCTTTTATCATGCCTTTAAAATAGGTACCTCGAAATCCAAATCAATTCCATGAAGTTTCCTTCAAATTTGTAGTCAACCAATCTCCTTAATTTCCTTGCATGTTAAACTTCAGATCTCATTGTAACTCGAGATTCTGGCCTTCCGATCCTAAAAAGAGCACACATAGAAATAAGGTTAAAATATCAAATCCATGAGAATAATAAGAAATACATACCAGATCAGAGGATCTTCAAATCTCTTTGAGTAGCTTTCATTATCAGGTCAACCCTTTTTGAATGAGGTGTCACATTCTATTATATATGGAATAGAGATCCATCAACATGACATCGTTGGATCAAAACATCTCATCCCTGTAATGAGATCAATATTCAGACACTGATTTGGTTTGGAGATGTCTTAAATAGAGATCGGACTTTGGAATATGTTATATTCTTCAGCCTGAGACTTATACCTAGGCTGGAGGAGTTTTCTTCTCAGTCATAAATTCTAAGATTGAGAATCGGTTGAGACAACTTTTGAATACTATAAGAGGACTCAAGATTTTCGACCCGCTAAAACTAGATTTTGTCTTTCTTCATTCTTGAAAACCTGATGATAAATTCTTTGGATTTTCCATAGTATCAATGCAACAAGAATGAGACAATCTTTGTCTTTGAGACTGCATAGGCAACTTACTAAAACATACCTTGCATGGAGTAGGTATAGGACCTTGATTTGAAGGATCAACTCATTCTTGATGGCCTTCAATTGCAACACCTTAAGGAGCAATCTAATTCCCTTAATGATTTCGGTCTTAAGTCTTAAAGAGGGATTCATCTTTTTCTTCACTTAGGTTTGAGATGCAATCTCAAACTCTCCTTTACAAGAACTTTGATCATTAAAGAATGGACAATCGAGATGCTAACTTGTCAATTTGGTTGCTTTAATCACCTTCCTGAGGCTCTTGGACGTCTAAATAGACCTTTGAATTTTTCGGATTTTTGAGGTATCCCTTCTAGGGCCTTTAGACTTTTAGTCTTGTAAGAATGATTTCTATGGATCGAACTAGAATTTCTTACAGAACAGGCCCTCTTCCTCCTGTAATTAGCTTTGAACTTTTTCAACATTTTGGCACAAAGGTTATACAGAACTTTTGGAAAACAAAGATATTTTACACAAAAGATGTCGCCCTACTGAAGCTTATGCCTTCCAGTAATATATATATGGAGTACTGAGACAGATATTAGATGACTTCACCCTTCATGAGTTCTGGAACTAAATTGAGATGACTTCCAACTTTTAGGCTGCTTTTTCACCATCAGCTCTAATCCCATGTTGAAATTCAATTGCAATGTTGAATTTCTAATCATGATAATTACTTGTGACTGATATATACATTTCCTTTTAGCATTTACTTTATTCAGTTATGTCATCAAGCAATTATACATTCAAAAACATAAAGAAAGTAAAGGTCATAGTACACAAGAGACAATAGACACTAGAGATTAGGCCTGTGGCAAGGGCAAAGCCCACAAGGGGAAAACCCAACAATCCTTCCTTAGAGAATCAATTCAACAAGAGACATCACAGTCATAGGCAAACTGACCAGTATAACCAACCTCCAAGTGCCAAGTCCACCCTCCAAGATCCAAGACAAAATATGCATCAATCTGGTCCACAAAAGATCTGTACTAAGGTCTGTCACAAGCCACAAATCACCTTTTGCCTTAAACCATTACATCTGTCACAAGCTCGCATTCCACAAAGATAGTTCAGGTTTCCTCGAAGAGACTTCGCATCATAAAGAGATTTGCCTCAAATCTTCGCCTTCCACATAGTTATATAGCCTCAAATAGACCTTGCATTTCAAAGATGTACATGCTTGTTCGAAGTGCCATTTTGGGGGGATACGTCTGGGCTATTTATAGCCTTCTAGTCATGTGAACGGGTGCCACATGAAGCTGAGCCAACTTATCTTCTTGGAGGGCCGACTTGGCCTACTTGAGGGGTAAAATTCATTTTTTTCTTTCTTATAATAAAATATTTTTGACTCCAACATTAAAAACATGTCAAACAAATTATAATCAATGACAAACTATACATTATGGAGACAGAAAACCTCTTTACAATTTCAACAGATAAAAGGGTAGCATCAAGTAGCATCAAGGTTTAGCAAAAAGTGTAGTCAACTTAAAACTTCTATTTTTAAACTAGGTCGGTTCAACTCGTCAGAACCCCCTTTCGGTTTGACTAGGCCCTTAACTCAGATGGAGGACCGGTTCAGTACCGAACTGGTCTGACTTGAATCAGACCTCAGATTGGGTAGTGGAGACTCAACCAGCAGAGTTTGGCCTTGACGAGGATATTGATCTTGATGTTGATATGGACTTGGATGCATTAGGGACTCATCAGTTAGATGCAGATCCACTAGTACCAGCCCCAAGTCCTCCAACTGCAAGCACTTTCTCCCTGTCTAACTCTGATTCAAAATCCGAGCCAAGTGATGTTGCCATGTCTAGCAGTAGTGAATCAGCGATAGCTGATGATTGATCATTGATCATGTTGATCAATGAGATAGTATTATGTACTAGTGACTTGTAGTTGTATTGTTTTGTTGTAGAGCCCATTTAGAGTCTCCTTGGTTATGTGTTTTTGTTCTAATCTCCATATATTACATATATTGGACAGTGCAATTGGGTGTTATTTTGATATAATAGATATTCATGAGCATAATTTGATCATAGATTGTCTTCTTTCTATTACTCTAATGCTTTGAGTTTGGAAACATAAATGAAAATCTTAAAAATATGTTTTTTTTTGGGTTAAAAAATAAATATCTGATGTACTTTTTACAAAGACCGAATAATTAGAATCAATCTCGTTGGAGTTGATTCCAAGTCGGAGTTGACCCTGAGCTGGTTCCAAATCCAAGTCTGAGTTTTAAAACATTGCTTAAAACAAGACAAGGAAGATAAAACGCAGCATAAAATTTGACCAAAATGTGAGAGGAGCACAAGATTTATAAAATAACTGCAAGTGAATAAGCTACCCCCGTATTGTTGTATTCCCATATTCTGTTCACTCCATAGTCGACCATCTGCAATCCAACATATAAGAGGCATCTTAGCCCACGATGCATAATACAGCTCATCAATACAATCTTAAGTTCAACTTCTAAAAAATGCAGACTGAAAAGCTTGATTCAGAACTCATTAATAGACCATAAAAAGAAAATAAGGTATATATATATATATACACCAAAAGCAGAAACCATCTAATGCATAGGTCGTATTATTTTAGGTGAAATCGGAACCCTCTATGAGAAGAAATCATTACCCGTTCTCCAAAGAAAGCGCCGGCGACAATGAAAGTCACGTAGACAGAATTCCTTTTCATAAGAAGGCGATAAGCCCCCTCCAACAGGCCGCCGCTTGTCTTGGCCATTAGATCCACTATCAGATCTGTGAAAGAAAATTATCAGAACCCTAGCCAATATGTAGAAAATAACATTAAGATAATGCTAGATCAAAAATAAATCGTCTATGTTCCTGTAGCTACTTCCGGACTAGATTTTTTTCCATATTACTACTATAATATAAACCAACACGAGTCAGGGGACGGCAAGTGATGAACCGGAGGAGAAGAAGCAATTCGTGTGGAAAAAAGGGCAATACAAGTGCCCTCCGTCGTCTATATTGAGATGTTATTTGAAACACTAGGGTAATAGTTGCATAGATGTGGGCGGGTTGCTAATAGTCCACACGAATAGAATGTTTGATTTTTCATTGATGGGAAGTTTCTAGGTTCTTTCTCACATGTTTGGAAACAAAGTTGTCACTCTCCTATTTTGGCGGTATTTTTTCAACTGCACGATGAGGTGCAGCACCACCACACATTTTATTTTTAACAATGCTTGTAAGTGTGGCTTACGCTTACTTTTTATACTTAGTTTATTTTTCAGTTTTCCTAAGTATAACATTTATATACACAACGGAAACATTCAATTAAACATCTTCATCGTTATTACCATTTACACATATGCACAGCGGATATTTTAATGAGAGGGGCAACTCCCTGAAATATGAGTATGCCCGATAATAACAGTTTTACATAAAATATACAGTTTTACAGTCTTTGCAGGAAACCCCAAGTTTCCTTGGTACAATATCTGTCACAACCGTGCAACTCGGCCTGCACTGTTCACACTATCCGAACCACCATTCGGAGTGCCCACTGGTTCTATAGTCCATACAACTCGTTCACCGTCGCATTGTTTAGCACGTCGTTTAGTCGTTCAGGCGGACGCCCTCGCCCGTTCAGTCGTTCGGGCGAATGCCTTCGCGCGCCCTCGCACGTTCAGTCATTCAGGCGGACTCCCTCGCTCGTTCAATTGTTCAGACCAACCTCTCCCGTTCAGTTGTTCGGGCAGACACCCTCACATGCCCTTGCCCGTTTAGTGGTTCAAGCGAACGCCCTAACACGCCCTCGCCCATTCAGTCGTTCAGGCGAACGCCCTCACTTGTTCAGTCATTCAGGCGGACGCCTTTGCCCGTTCGCCTTCACACGACTTCGAATGCCTTCGAACGACCTCACTCATTCAGTCATTCAGGTCGACACCCTCGCCCGAACGCCTTCGAACAACCTCGCCCGAACAATCGTTCAGACAAATGCCCTCGCCCGTTCAGTCGTTCAAGCCGACACCCACAAACACTCTCGCCCGAACGACTTCGAACAACCTCGCCCGAATAGTGGTTCACATGGACACCCTCGCTCGAACACCTTCGAACGATCGTTCAAACAAATGCCCTTAGACATCCTCTCTCGTTCAGTCGTTTAAGCCGACGCCCTCCACCGAACGCCTTTGCATGACCTGCAACTCTATTTTCTGCGTTTGCTCCAGCTTTGTGCTACGGCCCAAGAGTCCGCCTAAACTTCGCCCAATTTCAGACTCTCCAAGTAGCTCGCCCTCCTAGCTTACAAAAACACTTCGAAACTTCACTTGGATGATTTTTGCCACCATTCCAACGCTTTACTTATATGGCAATTGGCCCACCAATTGGGGCGTCGATTCACCAAGCCGACCCACCATTTCATCCAACGCCCCTCCGTCACGTCACGTCGACCCATGGTGTGGGTGCCCATGTGCGAGACCGCCCCCACATATAAACTTTCCACCACCCAACACTTAGTCATTTTCACGATGACTCTTCGTGTCGCACATTGGATCGTCCCCCCTGTTCGGTCAACTCGTCACACCGTGCGGCCGCCCCCCAACTCGCCGATTGCCCCAGCGTGTCGCCCGCTTGCCCAACTCGCCAAATGATTCGCAACTCATGGGCCTTACAAAAGTGGTCCAAAAGGGCAAGGATTTGATCACATGATGTGTGGATGATATGTGATATGTTTTTTTTTTTTGCCCTTTCTCTTTAAAAGGAATGCAATGTTATCAACACATTGATAAATTATTATATCTAAAAATTTGAATGAACAAATCAAATTAGCAGTAAAGCTCTTTATACGGTGTGTTTTAAGTTTTAATCTAATGGTAAATATTTAACAAAGTGTTCTTTATTATATATATAATATATATATATATATATTATTATATAGTATATATTATTTTATAAATTAAGTTTAGATTTGCTAGAAAGAAAGTTCTTTTAGATTAAATTCACAGATCTGTTAAGAACCTTTCTTTTACATTTCAAGGATCACAAGTTCTTATTACGATGTACATTTATTAATTTCTATGATTATAGTGTCGAAATGATAAAAGTCCTTTAATGTGCAAATTATTTTTGCAAGTGCAAAAGAGATTTGATCCCCTTGGCTTTGGTAGATCCAAATTTAAGAGCAAGTAGTCTATAACGTACTTGTTCTTTAAAGTCTTTCCGGCGGTTTTTTCCGGTCAAAATCCGGCAGCAATTCATTGGAATCCTAAGTTTGATAGCTAGTTTTCTGCACAATCAATGGCTTCCAGGGGTTTTTCAGGGCGCTGAATCCAAATATGCAGTTAAAAAACCATTTTAACTGCTAAAAATCAAGATTTAACCTCATTTCTTCCGCTGGATTCCGTCACCGGAATCTCCAAAAAGTCGTATTATAGACAACTCCAATTTAAGATGGATCTAGGCTCATATTATATAAATTTGTCATCTATAAGTATTCTAATTTTAAATTTTATTAAAACCTTTATTTAATCTCTATGGAATATCCACAAAATATTTTTAGCAGTGGTGAGGATAGAGGCTTTAGATATAGCTCAAAAGTATAACCTTTTTTTCCTTCAAATTTAATTAAAAAAATGTTATAAAATTAAGTTAAAATAAAATATTTATAAAATAGTTTGATTGTGAAATAAGTTGTGGATTTTTGGCATGTGGTATTGATAAGCCATGGTATTGTAATAAGCCCTATTTAGAACTTAATAATATCCATGGTAAAAGTGGGGGTGAACATCCATGGTTAAAAATCTTATTATATTGTAAATTTATTGTAAGTATTAAGTTTTTATTTGCTTATTAGTTAGACAAATTGGTGGTAATGTAAGATGTAGGTGAATGGAAGAAGGAGCGGCACCATGAAGGGATGAAACATGGTTTGAACCGTAGGAAAGATATTGGCTATGAACCAGGAAGTCCTCATCTTGAGCGAAGAATGAAGGGTGTTTGGCTTCATGGTGTATCAAGAGTTGGGGTTTAGGGTCAGTCACAGAGACTCAAAAACAAAACTTCGTTCTTGATACTCGACAGCCCACAATGACATAGAACCGAATACATGCAGGTGATTCCCTCCCTTCATTTCACATCTATTTGTGGGTTTTTTCAGTGCTCTCTCAAAGT
>APFE030959766.1:720-12584 GCA_000404065.3 Pinus taeda
GATTCAATTGTGCACTATTGTCGTTGATTCAAAGATTGTTATGCGTTGAAGTAGAAGTCATACATAGAGATTCATATCGGGAGTGGCTTACAATCCAAATGGTATTTTTATCTTTTGTTTGAATTCATTCTGCGTATTTGATTTCACTGTGTAATTATTTTCTGCTATCATTAGATGTATGCATGCGTAACAACAGGAAATCTTGTTCATACCACTATTGGATGTTCATATGATGTGCCTTATTATTTAATCATGTATGCATTAATGGTATGAACCTTTAAAGTTTTGTAGTATCGCTTTAATCACTGTATCTAACTATTTAGGTACAGTAATCTTGAATGATTTAATATCTGTATTTTGAGAATGCTGTTATCTATATAATTGTATTTTTAGAATATAGAACATCAAAAGCTATGCTTTAGAAGTTCAATTAGATTCCCGGGATAGTTTTAGTTACTTACATTTCTGTCAATAGTTTTATTCATTCACCTATCGCTACTGTTATTTACAAAGTATCCATTCATCCCATTTATCTATTGCTGGGAAACTGGTCCCATTATCCCCAGTCGGAGCCACTACACCAAACGGAAAATGAGCTGCACTAAGGTCCGGACCGGGTGGTTTCCCCCAATGTCGATGCAACGATTTTCGAGGCATCAACACCATGTTAAGCTAATCTTGTTGTGATACTGAAACATATTCTGACTCCATAAGCCCAATGGATGTTTATTAATTGTGTTCAACCATTTATACTTTTTCACTTGCTTTTTCCATAGAGTTAGCCATCTAATCTTTAAACTAAAATCTTTAACCTAGTGAGAGAGCCCTCTCAGGTTGAGGAGGCTAAGCCTCAGCCAAAAGTTTGGTTTGAAATAGTTACTCAAATTCTTCCTGATCAGCAGCCTATCAGGGTTGGGTTTTGTGATAACAAACTGGAGGGCCTCCATGGTGATGTCCCTCACCATTTCCCTAATGTCATGTAGATCCCCCTCAGTGAGGGTGAGCAGGTTGAAATAAGTCTTTGAGGCCTTCGACTTCTTCCGCGGCCCCACCTGCTCTCTTGGGCACTGTCGTTTCAACTATGTCAACACTGTCTACGGGTCCACGCCACCTTCCTTTGGATTTGTTTCCTGTTCATGCAAAGGTGAATTCTGTCCTTCGCACTCCTTCCCTACTACCTTCTGCTGCTGTTTTGCCTCCTTCACATCATTGTGCACCTCCTATACCTTGGCTGCTGCTGCTTCATTCCTTCACTTTTTTACCAACTGCACCATCCATAGTTTTGTCTCCTTTTTCCTCTGTGCAGTGGACTTCTCAGCTTCCGCTGCAGAGCTAGCTAGGGTGTGCCACTTTGGTGGCCACGATTCAAGGATGGAAAATATGACATCGTTCGTTGCCAGATAAGGTAGCTCCTTCCATTCCTTCACGGTGTCCTTCCTCACCCTAATGTACATGTGATGAAAGTTGCCTTGAACTCTGCAAAGCTCTGCAGACTGTTATAGATCATGGGTGATAACCGTGGCTTGCGGTTAATCCCCATTCTAATGTTCATCTCCATGAACACCTAGAATATTTTGCTGTCTCTGATTCTCTGCACATCTCTGGTTTCTCACAGTGAAGCATACTTCACTGCCTCTGGAAGATCCTACACAATCTTTGGGAGCTGGTTGTCCTCATGCAATTCCCAACCCACCAACACTATGGATAATAGAATCCATGCATAGTGGAAAGTCTTCCCTTACTCCTGTGCCTCGCGGTAGTTCTCTAGGAACTCTCTACACAAGTAACCCACCAAATTAAACTGGACCTCTTCTATGCATTGCATAGAAAGTGCAACCACTAGTGCAAGCACCTCATCTGTGTGGCACTTCCACATAACCTTCCCAGCCAGTATCTATGTCGCGACTTTGACCACCACGTTGTTGATGCTGGAAATCGTGTACCCTCTTTTCTTCTTCTCTAGCTTGAATTTCTTCTTCATGGCCTCTGTGATGGCCAAATCGTCACTCTTAACCTCTAGGATATTTGTTGGGTCCTTGCCTTTGCAAGGGAGCTAGGTAATTCTGTGAATTAGATGATCCATGATGGGGATGGGCTCCTCCAGCCACAAACACCCATCATGCACCAGGCAGAGCAGCTGCTTGATGATGAAAATAGTCACTGGGGCATGTTGGTAATGCGACACCCAGAGTAAGTTTAATATTCCTACCTTCTCCACACCTCACAACTATTGGCGTGGCTCCAACTCTATAACTCCCGGCAGTGTGTTTTTCTTTTGGTGCATGAGCTACGTGATTACCAAATGTGGTAATTTCTCATGGCCTGTGGGATCCCAGTCTTCAAATTTTAGAACCTGCACTCGCCCCAAGTGCGCTCTGTAAAAAATGATGTCGTCGGGGAGCAGCGGAGTCTGCAGAGAGATTTTGCTCTCATCTAGGTCTTTGGGCACCCTTGCTTTTCCCTTCCGCGGAGGAACATATGTGGGCAGCTTGTTCAAGGGGTCCACACCCTGGGTTTCCACCTCCATCTCTACGTCCTCCTCCTCTTCTACCAGGATTTCTTCAAAGTCTTCCTCCTCCTCATCAGCTTCCAAGTTGATAGCCTTCTCTTTTTCTTCCATAGTAAGCCTCGTTCTTAGCGCGTTTCTAGGGGACATGCGCACTGGTACCATATGTTTCTTGTCTTTCTTGGGTCTCGACGTGCGTACTGATTTAGGATTTTTGCAACTATCCCAACACTTTCTGGGGCTTCTCCTACCATTATGTCCTACACGGTCTCCTCAACGGTCATTGCTTTGGTATCCATGGCTTCCTCAGGTGCTACCATACTACTATTCCACAATTCTCTCAACAGCTCGAGTAAGTGCTTAAACAATGCCTTCAACTTCAAAAGATCAAACAAATCTAGGTTCATGAATCTCTGGGCATGTAACAACTCAATTCTCAAATGGCTAAGTGTTGTTTTTTGGGAATCCCTTTGCAATTTATATCACCTTTAGAATTTTAATTCGATCACCCCCCCCCCATTTTTGGTCCATTAATGCTCCCTTGGTGGCATATTTTCCCAAATATAGCCCATAAAGTTCACCTTAAATGCCTGTCACCCGCTCCATTTGGTCTCAAACCAAGCATCACATCATGAATAGTGACTGTAATGGTCACTTTCTAGCAAACCTGCGCGACAACGCAGCTACTCTTGGGCTGTCGTGGACCCTGTGACACTTCGCTACTATGCACAGTCCTGTCATTGCGCAACTCCCGAACAGAGTAGTTTATAGTCTCGTGCCTCCTTTTAGTTACTTGGAGTGATAAGATTGCACTTCTGCTGGCTAGTCGAATGGTTGGGCCACCAGTGTATGCCTTCAAATGGATTCCATTGACTTTTCGAGGGAAGATTTCTCCATTTAACTTTTCCGACTGCACCGTGCCACCATCTGTGATCTCCTTAATAACATACGGTCCCATCCAATGCATTCTGAGCTTCCCTGGGAATTTTTCAAACTTACTATCGTAAAGCAATACCAAATCATTCGCCTTGAAGGTATGCAAATTAATATGTCGATCGTGCCAGGCCTTTTCGTGCTGCTTTTGCACCTGCTGGTGGAATCCAGCCAAAAACCCTTCTTCTTCGAGCTCCTCCAACTACGCGAGCCTCTCCTCTAGGGCTCCTCGATCTGTCATACCTGTGAGTGCTGCTGTGCGCAAACTAGGCACGATGTATTCCATAGGAACTATAACTTCCACTTCATAGACACGCCGAAAATGTGTCTGTCCTGTCAGTTTCTTGCATGTTGTCCTATAAGGCCATAATACTACGGGTATGCGTAGGTCCCAATCACTTTGTTGTGCATTACATACCTTGGTCAGTGCGTTGCAGACCTTGTTGAATGCTTCTGTGTGGATAACCTTCTACATGATTGTCCTTCTTACATAATGTCTTTCTAACATTAACATCCATTTGCACATTTGTCCCCCCAACACATACTTATTGACCATATCTTTCAGCATGAATTTCATGTGCATTTGTGCAGGTTGTTTTCCATATGCCTGCATCCACCTGACTAGACTTGCGCGCGGATCATTTCATCCATTGTATTTGTCTGTCAATCGTACCCTAGGCTTCCCAAATGGTGTTCGCATCATCCTTCTACATTCACACCAGTTGTCAAAGCTCCTTTTGTGTGTACCCCACCACCTCATGGGCGTAGTGTGTAGTACCCAATTCAAGGCCTGGAAGCATTGATTTTCTAGCACCTCCCTTTCAAATATATCCAAGAAGGTATCTAATTAGGTAGATCTCTTACTTCTATTGATATGCAATGCAATGATCTTGTCATCATATACAATTAAGGGTGGTTACCTTGTGTAACCGGTTCTGCCAATGCTTTATCTCCTCATCAGAATCTGAAGTATAGGAGTTTTCGCGCTCCCATGAAATCCACCCATCCATGGTGAGATTTACCCAATCTTTCTCTCGCACTGTTATCTTGTCATTGCAATCCAAATCATCATCACTTTCATAGTCATGCACCGGCTCTGTATAGCACGATCCTTCAACAAGGTCCAGGGGTATAACTACGCATAGAGACTTCTTCTCAAAAATTGTCTTGCACTTTTTCAGATTAATCACCCTATTCATGTCAGTGGCCCAATCAATTCCTAAGAGCGTGGGGTAGGGATTATTATCATCAACAATCTATATCACTTCAAAGTTTGCTAGCTTTCTTGGTCCCTCAATATCTATAGTGATTCCCTGCAATCGCCCCATTGGTATCATCTTCTGCTGGTTCGCCATTCATAGTTGAATAGGAGACCATTGTAGCATAGGTCTCCCCATTCGTTCCCATGTCTACTTCGAAAAAACATTCAAATCCGATCCTAAATCCAGAATTACTTGATCCATCGCATATTCTCCAATCTGCGCAGTTAACCACATTTATCTTCCCGTTCTTTTCTTATGCTTTCCAATATTTCTGACCACACATAGTTCTCCTGGCGCGGTCCCAGTGCATCTGTTAATGAGTTCCTACAATCCATTTATATCTTTACTATCACACAGTAAATTCATCCATGTTTCCAAGAACATCGTCAGCATAGATGGGTCCATCTCTGGCTCTGGTTTATCTTTGCTTCCTGAAGTGGAGGCCTCAGCGAAGCTCTTCTTGGCATCCATGAAGGTTTCCCAAGCGCACTCCAAATCAAACTCCGCTTCTTTCGCCAGAGCTTTGTGAACTTAAGTACTATCTTCTGGCTATTTTCCCTTGTCATATCCCATTGTGATTCCACTTCGGAGCACAATGTTCACATTTGGATCCTCCTTGTGCCGCTCAAACCTCATCATATGCAGGTTCTGAGTTGGGGGAGGTGGTAGTGTTCCTTTGTCGTGTATCCTAGCTAATAGCATAGGACAATCTTCCGTCTCATGATGAAACAAGGTGAAATATAAACACAACGATAGTGTCAGATACATACAATGGCAGGCATAATGTCCTAGCCCTTCGCAATTGTAGCATATCAACTGACTACGACATCTTCCAAGTCCTCCTCTACCTCGGCCTCGTTTGCGCCCGTGAAATCCAGTTCGCGCAACTCTTGCATTCTGGTCTAGGGGATGCAATTTGGCTTGAAATTTGTAGGTAGGAGTTCTATCCATTATCAACTCATAGCTTCTACAAGTGTGCTCATCATGTCCCACTAACCTACAAAAGTTACAGAACAATTGCTGCGAATTTTGTGTATACTTTTGTAACAAATGGCAGTTGTCCGTAGCATGTTTTCCACCTATTTGACAAATCACGCACCACAAACCAAGCACTACGCTAGGTCCTTCTTGCACTTATGGCCTTAATGACATCAATCCTCCTCATGCAAGGTGATTCATGAAAATCAAGTAGTGGTCCTTGTCATGACCTTGACCTTTGCATTTTACGCACCACACCTCTTCGCGCACTTTTGGTCGAGTTGTCCTGTCCTATTTCAGACTCTGCATCTCTAGGCATAAATCCTTAAGCTGCACGTGGATCTACTGAACTCCCAAGTTAGGATCCTGCATCGGGGTCTCATGCAGCCTCATCGCGATCTCTAAGGCCTCTGCCTAAGTAGTTAACTCATGTTGTGATAGTGCACTCCTCAGATGTGGTGTTAGCGACACTACAAATCATTCGCGATGTTGTCCATCCGTCAGATTCATATTAGCTTCGTGAATTGAGCATTTCAGTCTCTAATCCAACTCCCAAGGAGTCTTGCTTGGTAGCATCATGATTTATTTGAATCCAATGATCGATTGTGCTTCAGAATTTAGCCTACTAAATTCTTTGTTTAGCGCTGCTTGGATATCTGCAATTCCCTCATTTGGATTATCATTGGTGTGCTTAATATACCAAGTCAGCGTGCAGTCCTGCAGGGTGCTAACTAGTGTCACTTTCTTTATATTATCATCTGTAACTCCTTGTGCCTTCCATACAGCTCTTACAACAAACCAAAATTGGTCCGGATCCTCATTTCCCAACCCCTTGAACACAGAAAATTTTAACGTGCTTGCCATATTGAATCGCAGTGGTGGTGGAGGTGGTATGGGTGAAGATGGAGATGATGGTGGTGAAGCTAGTGGTGGTGTGGGTGGGTATGGTATTCGCGGAATTCTTTGCCTTATCAGATGGATCGCACTTCGTGACGAGACCTTAGCAAGTCCTTCCTTGTCCCCTTGTGGAGGTAAAATCAAGGGGCTATTTTCTGGTCCCTCACTTCCTTCGTTCCTATAAGTTTTTCCACTTCACGTAACCCCGAACATCAAGGTAATTGCATAACCCTCTTTTCACACAATAAATTTTTAATCCAAGTATTCAGAGACTTTACGTACTTACCTCGTATTCCTTTGAGACATCGTTGCTCTACCTCACTGTAGCTAACTGAGATGTCGACCGCGAACTCAGTAATGAATCCTTCTATAATCTAATCAAGCCAATTTTTAATGGTGCATACGATCTTATCCTTAGATGTTTCCAACCTGTGCACTAACTTTGGGGTCCACACAATAGGACCGTTAAGTTTCTACCTTCCTTGGCTATTTGCTAGCTTCGCGATCCACTCGTACAACTCAATAGGGAAAGACGCCAAGAAGATTTCATGGATCTCTGTGTATAGGTAGCAGTTTAACCACTCTTCTTTTGTTAGTCGTGAGTTCCTGTTCTCATGCGCCGCGAACTCGTGAATTATTCTGTCCAACCAACCTTTAATTTCATTGTTAGTTGGGTTCCAATGATACGACATCAGGCATCTCTTATGCAGATTCCCGTCTCGGCAATGAAACCATTTGTTTGCTTGATGGGGCCTGACCCAAGTTCGAAGCTAATTATCCAAACAAATCCCTACACTACTGGCCCTTTCGGCATCAACCTGTGGAGTGCGGATTGAAGTCTCACTCGAAGCAGTATGGGGGATGCTGGAACCAAGTTTCCGCACCCTCAAGATTTTTGAGGTGTTGATTTAGTCAAATTGTGCCTGCCTTTGCGCAGGTCACTTCACACATTGTTCTGACCTATGATACCTTCGCAATCTGTTATAATTGTCCTTCATGTAGCCCTAACCAGGGAGTGAGGTGATTTCACGTTGCTATGACAGCGATCTGTGCTATCCCCCCAAGTTACACCGCGTATCTTACTTATCCTCTTATAGATGTTAGTCAACTTCGCATAAACATATACTTTAACTCACATTCACTTAATCTACACAGTTATATATGTTTGCGCATCATATAAACAACATAAATGCAATTTATACCCAATATATTCGATGCAGAAAATAGGAAATAAATACACATAATTGATGTAAAACTTCTCTTTATTAATGCTTCAACAGTTACAGACTTGACTCGCCCTGCGTACTCAGCTATAGGTGTCCGCGCACTCAGCTGCATATTACTAGGCCTTTTCACACTCAGCTGTAGAGCCTTCTCCTACTTTATGACTCAAAGACTCGACCTTACACTTCAGATCTTCCTCTATGCTTCTATTCCACGATCCTTCAATTGATTGCTCTACAACTTAGAGCCTCGCTCTATTTATACAATCCCATGGTCCGCGGACCAAGGGTAGATCTCTATAGTTGACATAACATTACAAAATTAAGGGTAGACAACCCTATGACTCATTTACAAGCTACGTGCTCCCCACCCACAAAATGCGGAGCTTTTACATCGAAGTTACAATTTGTGACCAAAATTTGGGCTCTAAGCCCAAAACATTTCCTTGGGGGATCCCGCACCCAACATCCAATGTGAAAATTTGAAGAAACGTGGCCTTCATATTGTAGTATTGTGTACCAGGAGTATCGAGTGTGAAAATTTATGAAACATGGTCCCTGGAGGATATTGAGGGTTGGAGCCTTTAGTGAGGAAGTTGAAGCTTCCTGCCAGTAGTGGCTGGTGATTTGATCAGGGGGTTGGAGCTCCCTTCTAGTAGATGCTGGAGAATGAGTGAAGGTTTTAGCCTTCTGTATGTTGAAGCCTACGTACTAGTAAACATATCGGCTAGTACAAGAACTAGGGGGTTGTAGCTCCCTTCCAATAGAATCTGGAGAACGAGAGAAGGTTATCGCCTTCTGCAGGTGGGTGCTTGCGTATTGGTATGAGTCTGCACCAGTGCAAGATTGTAAACAAATTTTCTTATTATGAAAAGAAGACAAAGATGACAGCAGCAGGTGGTTTTCACCCACATTGGGTTTCCACCTTAAATCTTGGTGTTCATGTGTGATGGTTTATTTTGTTATTAATGCACATGGCTACTATTTAATGTTTAATAAAGTACTAATGCAACGATTAAATATTAACATATAATGAATTAACTGAATCATAAGTTCACTAGATATACACTGGTTTCCTTAAGAACAGTTGCATGCACACGTGAGTTCCCTTCATTGGAGTAGCGTATATAAATCTGTTTATGGAAATGAAAACGTTATTGATTTTTAAATAATGATTCACCCCACCTTCTCAGTATTATTTCCAACACTTCCCCTAATTCTCGAGCATCTAAAAATCAAGATTTTCCTGCAAAACTCAATCCAACCATCAAAATAGAGCGAGAAAATAATAATAAAATTTATAAAAATAGAAATACCTGCTATTACATTCAAAATTTAATTTATTATTTAAACCTCAGTGATTGAGCAAGATACCTGTATTCAAATCACCCTTCAGAAACTATCATCAATGGCTTTAAATATTTATGCATTAAAATAAAACATCTTACAATATTCCCATGAAGAGTAACACCAATAGAAATTAACCCCAAAGTCTTTAAAGATAAATCCTCAAACGGCTAGTTTGAGTGATCCTCGTCAAAGCAATCTTGATCGTTGATGAAGATTAAATTTTCTTTTAATATCACCCGTCGAAATATTCAAATATTTTGGGGAAATTCGAAATTTTTAATTAAATCCATTTTAATTAGCTCAAAAATAGAATTTTTGAGTTAATTTCCCCAAAAAATTAACTTTGACTTAATCCACAGGGATCAAAGGTTTAAAATTTGGCAAAATAATTTATTTAACTTAGTCCCAACACCTTTTAAAATTTAATTTTTAGGACTGAGGAATTTTGCCTTTGGAGAATTTAAATTGACCTAGGACCTAGAATTAATTAAATTTTTGGCCAAAAAATTTAATTAATTAATCTATGAGAAGATAAATTATTTTTCCAACCCTCAATACTTTTTGCATCATGATTTTTATATTTTTTACATTATAAAGGGGGAAACCCATTTGTAATAGACCCTCATAGACCACCCAGTTTTGTGACACAAATATAATACGATTGATTAAGCAATTTGTAATAAAATAAGCTAACCAAATAGTTAGGATTATTTCCAAATCACTTTTACATAGACTCGATTTAGAACACTAGGACTCACTTAAGATCATAGCAACAAAATTCATTCCAGCTTTGGGGTAAAATTGGAGGGGAAAACTCTGCCGACCATCCGAGAATAGATTGGTGAGACAAAAAACCTCCCAGAATGGAGATCTTCACTAGAAAGGTCGGCTTACCTAGGTTGTTACATATATGACATGGTTCAGCTAAGATTACTTACATCATATACATTCATAATGGGTTTACATTATAACATGATGATCATGATGATGATGATAGCTGGATGGCACAGACACATCGATCAGGTGCTATCCCTTTTGTGAAAAAATGGGGTGTACTTCTATGGGTCATTGACACGTAGTGTAAACATATATAATAAAAGAATTATCCAGATAAGGACAAAATACACTATTCATCAAGCACATAAAAGTAGCTGGAGCATTAGTCAAAGCAAATGGAACTACAACAAACTCATAATGCCCATACCTAGTGTTGGGGATGGGTCCCCTAGGGTTTATTTTGGGTTAAAAGCCCAAGTTTTGGGGCTAAAGGCCAAAGTTTTGTATAAAGAATGTAAAGTCTCTGCATTTTGTGGTCGTAGAGCATGAAGATGTAAACAGTCAAAAAGGGTTTCCGCCCTTAGTTAGGTAGCTTGTGTCACCTTTATGAGATCCACCCTTGGTCTACGGACCATGGGAATGTATAAAAGGGAGTCTTAGAAGAGTCTAAGGTATTTGAGACCATTTCTTAGGAAGGTTTTGGGAAATTTATTGATGTAATGGGTCTGCGAGAGCTAAGAGTGAATATTTTTAGTTTAGGAAGAGGCTTTGCAGCTAAGTGCGTAGAGGCCTGGGGTAGAAGTCCGCAGTTGAGTGTGTGGACCTCTGCAGCTGTGTGCACAAGGAAGTTAGAGTATGTACTTGAGATCTGAACCATCAATAAAGAAAATTATTCTGGAGATATCTATGTATGAGCTATTTTACTTATGTTTTAAATGTATGTGGTTATGTTATGTTGAATACTAGGTTTATGATTTAATGTTGTATTGATGCATGAATATATGTGTTTTACTTTGTCATATGAATGCAAGTAAGAATATATGTTTATGTGAAGATAATCATAATGCACGTTGAAGTTAACCAATACTTAAGCTAATCTGGGTAGACACAGAAGTAAGGGTAATCACAGAGGTACACAAGCATCTGAACTGCATGTTTAGGTATGTGAATGACGATCGCAGACATTCCCGAAGGTCTCGAAGCTGAATACGAGAAGTATATCGATAAGCCCTAAGGGACTCATCAGTCTATACAAAGGAAAGGCTCATATATAAAACAAAATCACAACTATCTCAAGGTGCAGAAACTTGGTTCTTGCATCCCCCCATACTGCTTCAGGTGAGACTTCAGTCCACGCTCTGCGGATTGATGCCGAAAGGGCCAGTAGTGTAGGGATTTACTTGGCTAATTAACATTGAACCTGGGTCAGGGCCTATCAAGCCAAAAAATGGTTCTGTTGCTGAGATCGAGATCTACATAACGAGATGTGTGATGTTGCATCACTGGAATCCAACTAAGAAGGAGATTGAAGACTGGTTGGATAGAAATATCCACAAATTCATGGCGTGAGAGAACATGAATCCATGATTGATGAAAGAACAGTGGTTGCACATATACCTATACACAAAGATACATGAGATCTTCTTCTGTTCCTTCCCGGTTGAGTTGTATGAGTGGATCATGAAATTACCAGACGACCAAGGAAGGTGGAGGCTTGATGGTCCAATAGTCTGGACCCCTGTTGCGGAGGTAAATCCCCTCTGCGGACAGAGGTGGATCCCACTAGCCCCACAGGGGTCTAGCAACAATCAATCACGCTGCATGCAAGTTCCTAGCTATATAATTTAGAAGTTGATCAGGGAGACCAACCTGGGATCCAACGCTTGTTTGTTGTGGGGGGAAGTGTCGCTCCTGTCCTCTATCTCCGGCCGGTCGCTA